>PVJO010001268.1:92281-180955 GCA_004026905.1 Hystrix cristata | reverse complement strand
TCTTTCATGTCCCTTAATATTAGTTTTATGTATTTAGGTGCACCAATATTTGGTGCATAAATATTAATGATTGTTATTTCTTCCTCTTGAAGTTTTCCCTTGAGAAGTATGTAGTGGCCGTCTTTATCCCTCTTGATTAGTCTTGGCTTGAAGTTTACTTTGTCTGCGATTAGGATAGCTACCCCTGCTTTTTTTTGGGGTTCCTGTTGCATGAAATGCTGCTTTCCATCCTTTGATTTTCAATCTATGTATTTCCTTTTGGGTTAGATGTGTCTCTTGTATGCAGCATATTGCTGGATCTTCTTTCTTGATCCATTCTGCTAGCCTCTTTCTTTTGATAGATGAGTTGAGCCCATTTACATTGATGGTTACAGCTGTTATGAGTTGACTCTTTTTTGCCATATATCTTTTCTGTAGTTGGTTCTGTGTTTCACTTTAGTTCAATTGCTTGTCTTTCCTGGTGGGATTTTTTTAGTGTCCTTGTAAATGTAGTTAATTCTTTCCTTCTCCAGGATGTCCTTTAAGAGATTTTGTGGAGGTGGTTTGGAGGTTATAAATTTCTTCAGTTGTTATTTGTCATGGAAGTATCTTATTTCATTGTTGAATTTGATAGATAGTTTGGCTGGGTACATCAATCTGGGTTGGAGATTGTTTTCTTTCAAGGCTTGGAATACGTTGCTCCAGGCTCTCCTTAATTTTAGGGTTTGTGTAGAGAAATCTGCTGTGATTCTGATGGGTTTACCCTTATAGGTGATTTGTCCTTTTTCTCTAATAATTTTCATTATTCTCTGCTTTTGCTGAATTTCTGGAATCTTGATTATTATATGTCTTGGTGAGGATTTATTTTGGTTATGAGTAATTGGGGTTCTATATGCCTCACTTATCTGTATATCAAGTTCTTTTCTCATGCTTGGGAAGTTTTCCATCATTACTTCTGTAAATAATCTCTTTAGATCCTTCGTATTGTCTCCTGCTGTTTCACTTACTCCTATCGCTCTTATATTGTTTTTCTTTGCATCATCTTGCAGATGTTGTAGTGATTTTTCATAATCTCTAGCTATTTTCAACAGGTCTTTCTTTTCATTCTCACTGATTGCTGATCTGTCTTCTAGTTCTGAGATTCTATCTTCACTCTCATTCATTCAGCTTCATATACTTTCCAGCGAGTTTTTTATTTCTTGGATATCTGTTTGGATCTGTTTCATGGGCTCCATTTCTTTGCTAAGTTGTATATTCAAATTTTCGATTGTTTTCCTTAGTTCCTCTGTTTTTTTATCTGTGTCTACCCTGAACGCACTAAGCAAATCTTTCATTATGTTGGTCATCTCTTTCCTGACCTGGTCTATTACCTCTAGCCTGATGTTCTCTATTGCTGCGCCTATCTGTTTTTGAACTTCTGTTGCTATCATCTCTGAGAGTTGGGTTGGGTGTCTTCTGACATCCTTGATGTCATTGTCCTCTATATTTATTCTGTTTGGGCTGGGGGTCTGGGGTTGCGTTTTGGTTCTGTGTCTGGTCATTTTCTTTGTATACATATGTACTTTGCCCCTCTTAGTTTGTTCTCCGAGTTGGTTTGATATTTTCTTTGTATGAGGTTACAAAAAGATAGGTAATAGCATCCTCCTTGGGAATGTCTGATTCTGCGGTTTCTTCTGGGTATATGTGTTTCTTGGTTCTTATGACCTTTAGTCCTACAGGGTTATCTTCAATGATAAGGTCATGGTTGGCTCTACTTGGTAATGGTGACTTCAGAGAGGGGAAGGGAAAAGAAAGTAACAAAGAAAAAAGCTAAAAGAGGGACAATGGGAGAAGAAAGAGGAGGCAAAAACAAACATACAACCAAAAAAAAAGAGTGTGGGTGGGGAAACAGCAGAAGATAGTTAGTGTTACCAGTGAGGAGGCCTAGATTTTATGCATGTTCATGGGTTCAGACCCTGCCGGCGCGCGGGCCCATGTTGCAGTCTTTTGTTCCCAGCGCAGACCCTCTCTCACCTGGGCGGGAGATATCCCACGGTCAGGAGGCCCCGCCGTGCTGCTTTTGGGTGGCCGGGATGGAACTGAGAAGCTCCCTGCTGCTGGGGATCTCGATGGCACACCTCAAACATGCATATTTTTTTAAAGGAATACTTCCAAAATTACTTTTCAAACCTAAACAAAGTCTGGATTAATTTTATGTATTATTATAATTTTCAAATAACTGAATGAGGACTAACTTTATAACTTATTTCTCTACATTTGAATAAAAACCAAATAATTTTTGAGTGTCAAGGAAAGTAAGTTTCCTTTAGTCCAAGAAGTTACAAGGTTTTCTCAAAAAGACTATCAAGACAATCAAATGATCTTTAAAAACAAGGTTGTGAAAACACATTAAAGTGAAAAAGTTAAAGCTCTCGCTGAGCTGATTGGATTCTGTCAGTGGTTTGCTCAGAAGTTATTACAACCTCAAGAAAGACAAACATTAAACATATTTCATACTGTGCTTTTCTGACATGTGCATTTAAAGTTTGTAATGATGTGTTGAAACTGGAATTTTAAAAGGTGCCACTTAATGCAGTATTTTTAACCCTAAAATATCAATTAATTAGCATTAGATCATTTCCTAGTCATTTTCAAATTGAGGAGTTTTTAATAGGTCTTCAAGTTAGCCAGTAAAACATATCCTTTTATGTGCTAGCAATTCCAACATATAACACTTAAATCTAATTACAGTTAAGAATGATATCTGAGAAAACTTGGAAATACAACACAAATATTTTCAATGTTTTTTCCTCTTTTTTTGATTGAAGATTAAAAATGCACTTATGGTTATTCCTTCATAATACTACTAATAATAAAACCATAAACATTAGCTTATCATATTCTAATAACTACTTAAGGAAGAAATGAAGCTTTTACATCTTTAATTTGGATGGTGCTCACATCATACCGGTATATGATCCAAAACTGTTTTCAGGGAGTGCTTAAGGGACATGAAGGCAAAGCTGACCTCAGAAATGCTTCTTAGCTTTGCCCATATTCTCTAAAGGCAAAGACTACAGTGCTTTTTTTCTTAGCTGAGCTGTACTCTCATAGAAAATGAAATTATGTGGAAATTGTATGGAAAACTGTGTTCTGCAATTTTAAAAAGGCAAGACATGACAGAAACCACTTATGGGAAACAGAAACTATAACAGACAATCAAAATACAAAAACCCAGGGCCGGGGGTGGGAACAAGCTCAGTACTTAAACATTATAATACATCTTTCACCACAGTAATTACATAAACCGAAATCATAATCTAATTTTTGCCTAATTATACCCTATAATAAAAGACACAATTATAATTGAATTTATGCCATGCTTAAGTGATTATAATTCTACCTTACACTGTATCATCTGTATTACTCTGAAGCACTTACTCCTAATCAGTGTTAACTACATATAAGCAAAAAGAAAGTCTTTCTATTCATTCAATTCTCCTCAACCAAGTGAGTTAAACAGTATACGGAAAATCTTTGATACAATATTAAAATGTGGTGTATCAAAAATATGACACATGTGCAAGATTTTTATCATGCTGTTGAACTAAAGTAACTTTGCAAAGTACACATAAAACTTTAAATTCACTCATTCATGTATCTGTAGAAACAAAATCATGGTTGATTCTAACCAATATTAGTTAAAACATCTTTTCTGTTATGTAACCAAAATTAGCTTACAATCAAAATTAGGTAAGGCATCATTTCTATTACTTTTATATTATACTCACTGGTGTCAGGCAAGAAAGTAAACTAATATTTCTAGCATCTGCTAAATTACAGGAATTTTCAACTGTTTTTTTATTACACTAACATTTTTCAGATATTAGTCTTCCAACATTAATATGAATCAAGACTTATTTTTATTTCACAAATGAGGAAAAAAACATGCAAGCAATTTTCCTAAGTAAATGACAGGGCAGTAGTTCAAATTAATTTGATTCAAGGAAAATTTATAGCAAAAACACTCAGAAAGTATGATGTGAAGAGAAGTAGGAAGAGGTATTATTTTTATGTATTTTTTTCCAGATGTGTTAATCATTTCCAAAATACAAGCCACATCACCTAACTAAGGGTCAATAGATGATTTACTGAGCAATTGGTCTATATCACAATGACCTCAGGGCAGGAAAGATGGTCACACATGGGTAAGCATCTTTTGAAGCGGTGATCTATATTGTTCTGCTGTGGACACTAGCGCAATCGAGATCAGACAATGAAGGCTCTACGAGTTATTGAGAACTTTTTTTATTGTTTAATCAATCATCTTACTATCAAATTGACAATGATTTAAAGTCAGTCATCAATTACATAAGCTACAAGATCTCCCTCAGGTCTCAATGCCTGCATTTCTTTATATGGAAGTTCTAATGATCCCACCTAATTAGCTACCAGGCTAGTGAGAACACAGATAACAATATACTACTTAATTTATGTGCTCACCCAAAGTGAAAGCCAAATGTTAGCAAAATATACCATACGAAATCAGTTTCCTGAAAAGACAGAAAGGCTCTGGGAGAATTTAGTTATCTTGGAAATATATGCTAACAGTTTTTAATGTACTATCCCAGCAGTTTTAATTGTGAATTTATAACTATCCTCGGTTCTTCAAATTTTTTGTCATAAGCAGAAACAGAATATCTTTATTTTCCTAGTATATGCCAGCTTGATGATATCAAAGTGACAAAGTTTTTTTGAGAAATTTTGAGGTCAAAATTGAGACAGAATTTTTTCTGAATGAGAATCACTGCCCTCAATCACTATTATAAAATGCAGAATGCTATGAAAATTACCTTTTGTTATAGACTGCATGCATAATAGTGATAATTAATTCAACATAAAAGTATAATGTTTGTATGCAAATTAGACTGTGGTAAAATAATTTTGATGACAATTTTGGATCATAAATAATATCAAACTGTATTATACAGTTTTTAAAAATTAAAAGTGAGACCTCCACTTACATGGAAATTACACACACACACACACACACAGATGTGTTCTAAGCACAACCCACAACACTTGCAGGAAGTTTTTCAAATTTTAATGCCAGTGCAAAGGGAATTCTCATATTTCCAACAATATCTGGTTGTGCAGTTAAGGAGTTTCCACATAAACTTCAACTGGAAGCGATTAACCTATAATACAGTAGCATGGTAAGAGGCAAAGGTCAAGAAGATTATCTAATAGAATTGTATAAATGTATTCCAAATGAAGAGTATGCTCAATTATTGGTATATGTTCATGAGTTGACATCTATATTTAGTGATAATTATCTGTGTGAAAATGTATCTAGAAAGATAAAATACATAAAATCTTTTTACAGATTTATGTTAACAGAAGAATATTTGCAATCAATTTTCAGACAGGAACACAAACTTTAAACCTTAATCATGCAAAATAATAGTCTTCCCTGCACAATTCTTATTAGCAGAACTATTTCACAAAAATTTTATGATATTTTAAGTTATTATAATGATGATATTATTATGATATTTTAAATTATTCATTATTTTATACTTGTCCTACTACAATGTCTAGTGTGTTTGACTCACATAACTTCTATTTAGTTCAGACAATAAGAAACTGTACCTAAGGAGCTGTCCTCAAGGAATCACACCACAGGTGACACATCCACACTTAGACCTGATTTACAAAATGAAATTTTGAACTCACTAGTGTTTTAATGGATAAATCACTTGGCAGCTGGGGTTCCAGCCATTATTTCAGAATACAAGGAGAAAGCATCTGTATGAACCAGAAAATGAGCCCTCATCAGACACTAAATGTACCAATCCCTTGATCTACATCTTCCCAGTCTCAGCAGTATGAGAGGTACATTCAGTTTGTGGTATTTTGTTATAGCAGCTTGAATGTCCTAAGATAATACCAAGTGTTGACAATTGAGAAAAACAATGGAAGCCTCGAGAATTGCCAGTGAAGCTGTACCATAATTTTGGAGAACCAGGAATTTCTTATAAAGTAAAATTTGCATGTACCACATGTGCTAGTGGTATAACAACTTATTGAGGCCAGGTAGCTTATAGTGAATAGCAGTTTATTTTGGCTCATAGTTCTAAAGGCTTAGAAATCCAAGAGCACAGCACTAACATGTGCTTGTCTTCTGGAGGGGGCTTGGTGCTGCATTGTAACATGACAGAAGAGTAGAAAGAGTCACTTGGGGAGAGAAGCAAGAACATGCTAACTGGGGTCTCTCTTTTCTTATGAAGTCACAAATGCCATCAAGGGGGTTCTACCCACATGACCTCATCTAATCCTAATTACTTCCCAAGGATCCCACCTCCAAATAGTACTAATAGCAACTTGGGGATCGCAGCAATTACTAATAGCAATTTGGGGATAATAATATTACCAATATTACTAATAGAAATTTGGGGATAACAGCAATTAGGGGGCTTTCAACACATGAAATTTTAGGAGAGACATTCAAACTGTAGTACTATGTTACTCAATAATAAATAAATAAAAACAGATGTCCAAAAACATTTCTAAATGAAAGTTTATAACAGTTTTATTCAAAATAAAATATTGAAACAATCCAAGTGCTCATCAACTATTGAATGGGTAAACAAATAAAGGTATATGTATACAATGGAATGGCACTTAGAAATTGAAAAAATAGATTTTGATATAGAACATAATGCCAGTGAATCTAATCTCAAAAATATTATGCTCTCAAAAGAATCCAGGTATAAGCACAAAAGTATATTTTTTTTTTACTCCATTCACATGAAATTCTCAAAACAGGCAAAACTAATCTATGGTGGCAAAAAAGCAGGTCAGTGATTACCTGTTACTAGTGATAGTTAGTGACAAGAGGGATAAGAAGGACTTATTTTGGATGAGGGAAGTGTTTTGGATGATAAAAATATTCTATATGTACTTTATCATATTCATTCTCTCTCGGATATGTATTCCTGTCAGAACTCATAAAATATGGATACTTAATATATGTACAATTTACTTTAGGAAAATTATGCATTGGTAAAATTTATTTTTAAAATACTGTACTCAAGGCAGATCTAAGAAGTCATTGACATTTGTTTTTGTAGTCAAGATTTTGAAAATTATGTCATAGTTTCAGAGTACCTTTCATTTCTCTCATATAAAATCATTAGCTTTCTTTTCTTACGTTTTCCAGATTCTTTAACGTTTTTATGCCTCACATTAAAGACAAAAAACAATAGGGATGAAGATGCATTGGCCTCTATTGGTCAGCAACATTTGAACCTTTGCTTCAAGGACAAAAATTTGAGAGTTTGAGAATAGAAAGGCACCAACTAGCCAAAGAATGAATGTTTATTTTACAGTCATGGGAGCAAACAACTAATAGCACTGGATTTAAGCCTGTCTAGCCTGTCAATGACATCTGTGCAGTAATGTGATAGGTGAATACAGAATCTGTTTTAACTGATCAGTAGTAATTGCTTCAGTGAACTTATATCTTCAGGCAACACAAAACAAGATATAGGACTGAGGTTACTCTAATTCTACTTCTATTAGCCATACAAAACACGCATTTGAGAAAGATTCAGCCCACGCCCAACTCTACAATCAGCACAACCCCAAAGCGTCTTCCCAAAGTCTGTCAGTTTGCTTTGCTCTGTAAGACTAAATTAATCCACAAATTATAGCAAAAATTATAGCCGACATAAGGGAGAACTCCCTTATGTCGGCTATAATTTTTGCTTTTGAGTTGCAGATATTGAGTAGTAGTCATATCTTTTGACAATTTTAAGATCCTCTTTTACAGATAAAGAAAATGAGTTTAAAGGTTTTGGTTTTAATATAACTAATAAAGCCATTAGAAACTAAATGTCAGTCTGTCTAGTACATTTTCTCCTCCAGGATTTACATATATACACATGCATATGGATACATACATAATTGAAATTAAATTGTTTTAAATAATAAATACTACATAAATTAGCTTCATGGCTACCCTGGATCTTTTCTGACTTAGGAATTAGGATTCCAAGATGAACAATATGCCTCCTAACACCATGGGGATCACAGCACAGTGAAGGAGACATCCAGGTAAGAAACAAAAGCAAAGTAATGTAATAAACAGAAACCAAATAAACTATATTTGTATTCCGCATCCATTGCTTACTAGCAATATAATGCAGTTACATTCCTTACCGTCTCAGATGTTCAGTTTTTTTAACCATAAAATGCAAACAAAATAAACTTTGCAAGACTCCTGGGGAGTTTGGGGATTCATAACATAGTTTAAAAACACAGTGAAACAAAAATAGCTGCTATTCTTATATCTTCAATGGAATTATTTCCAATAAAATAGAGAGAAAATTGTTTATGGGAGACATGAGAGAATAGTTGTACTCATTTTGCAAAGGTGACATGTGCAATGAGTACCACTCACATAGAGAATGGAGGAATAGGAATAGGAATGACTTCAGTGGAAAGGAGTTTTGGGTAGGAGAGTGGTGATAATGAAGTGACTAGAGCCTATATACATCTCCAGAAGTATAAATAAATATACATTCTCTATGAGTCACTTTGCTGTCATTAATATATTGCCTTCTTTAACTTTCATAGTAATCAAAAAGGTTCATTGTTCAATATTGCCATTTTTACAGACAAGGAAACTGAAGTACTGAAAGATATTATGGCTTGTCCCAAACTGCAGAGCAATTACGAAACATGCATAGGAGTTGAACCTACACAGAATTTGGGAGCTTATACTCTTATACAGTATTCAATAAGGAATGTCTGACTACTTTATATAATTTTTAAGCCTACTTATGGCAGTTAAGTTCTTTGAAACCAATGAAGACATTTAGAAGACCAGTATATTGAAAGAGGTAAACCTCAAAAGATCTTTAACTGCTTTTTTAATATGGGTTAAAAAATTAAGTAGGTATGTGTAGTAGGTACAAAACTTAGCACAAAAATTCAAATGGGCACATAATACAATTTAATTTTTCTATTACTCAGTTCATTCTCTATTACTGGATTCCAAGAAATCAGATTATAAAATTTTAATACATATTAAATATCCACAAAATAGCCTTATCACTGGGTTTCAAATGCTAGGTGGTGGGAACTAGGCACTTGGCCTTGTGTTTTAACCTGTACATGTTTGAATCTTCTGAGATCTGCTAAAAAACCTGTAATCTATTTTGGTCCATAATTTTCTGTCCAAACAGAGATATACCATCCAGAATATACCTTCAGTTGTACTCTTTCTAGGTTCGCCTCCTCTTAGTTTCAGGGACTAAGGAAAATGTGTGCTATTATCAATTAAACAGAGATGGTTGCCTGCCTAAATCCATTTTGTCTTCTTCCTGGACTTTGTTGAGATATGTGGCCATGTATCTGAGTTTTATGAGGGGATCTGAGCATAAATAACTTGTACCACGACTTCCAGCCTGGCCTCCGAACCTCCCACACACCCTTCAGTGTTATTTCCCCTTCTGTCGTCATGATATACACAAACAAAACCCTAGAGGTTGCCAAGCTATAACTGTAGAAACTCGAAAGTACCTCACTTCCTGAACAATAAAGAGTAGAAAGTCACCACCTGGAATACCCACAATGGGCTATTATTATCTAGACATTACTAGAATAGATGTACTTGTTACCACAGTCATAACTGGTATTTAGACCTGTTTGATTAGGTATGTTAAAAATGCTTTCTATTCTGTAAAATGCACGGCTGAATGGGCTGTATGTGAGCAAGAACGCACTGGCACCCACTGTACTCTAATCACACAAATCTATCTAGAAGGTCCGAAGGGCTCCCTTAGCCAATCCCGGAGAGGGGCAGTCTCCCTTCGCCAAGGGATTCTCACAATTTATTCACCTGTTTCTTTCTCTCCTGTAGCTCCAGGAATATTTATTATTTTGGTGAGCAAGCAGGAAGTTTTGAGTTACTTGTGAAGCACTCCTTTAAAAAAAAAACTATGGAAGAGATTAAAATACCATTAATCCACTATTTTAGAAACAAGTAAGCGATGCTCTGTTTAATTGGGAGAAGAGCAAAAGGTACAAAGAAAATCAAAGATGATGAAATCTCTGTTAACATTTCAAAATATTACCTCATGAAATTTTTAGCTTTCTGTCAAATGGATCACAGAACAAGAACTATATTACCATTAGGGCTTGGTCCTCAGCTTGAGTCCTACATAGAATTTGGGGAATTATGGTACTTGAAAAGTATTATTACATTTGGATAGTGAGTGATGTAGTCAATCTAGAAATGTTAATTGAAGTAGTGGGGTTTTTTTGGTTTGTTTGTTTGATTCTTCATTTTAAGAAAGGGTCTTACTAAATGCTCAGGCTGGTCTCAAACACACAATCCTCCAGCCTCAGCCTCTTGATTAGCTGGAGTTATAGACATGTGCCACAGCAGCTAGTTCAGGAATTGAATAGTCCAGGTGTAGAAATGTAATGAAACACTAATAATCTCTATATTCTTCCAAAACGCAAATACTCAATGGAGAGTCAGCCCCTCCTTCAAGCATGAACCACACAAAGAGGGCAGAATTTGACAGAGACAATTGCAAATTTCCGTCATTCTCCACAGAGGTTCCCATGAAGTTACTGGTGTGCCCCGCTGATACGTGGAAAGATGAGTGTACAGTAGTTCCCTCTTCAGTGCTACTAGAAAGCAATTAGACCCCTGGGTCTTTCAAGTCCAGGTCTTGATTTCACACTGTTCTTAACCTCTTAGAGTCTTCTTAGAGTCTTAGAGTCTTAGAGTCTTCACAAGGTTTTGTGATATTAGACTATAGAAAATGCCAAATGTCTCAAATTCTCCCAGGGCCTGCCTCATTCCTTTAACTGGAGCAAAAGAACACATATTCGAACTGTAGGCTTAGCACATGCTTGGATAAACTAAAGTTTCCTGATTAAATATGCAGAGTCAATTTCAACACTAATCCCAGGTGATAAGTTGGGTGTTAAATTCCCTGAAATAATTTTCTACTGGTTTATTAGTCATGATTCTATCTTGACTTTAAGTATCAAACCATATTGTAACAAGTCTCACCCCAGCTGAGTAAGTTGAGAAAGAGAGAAATGAAAATCAGATATGATTCTTATGTAATAAATATGAGAATTGTACTTCGGCACTAGAACACTGGAGAACTGAAATATTGGAGATTTTCAGGTTTCCTGAGAATTTTCTTTCTCCAAAAACAACTTACTTTGCATGAACTGGGATATTTTGAGGTTACAAACTGTGGGTTAAAATAAAATCTCAGGGCCACAAGTCTGGTTAAACCACAAAGTTCTGTCTTAAATGGAATTTCTGGTAACACAAAATTTTGCAATGCATGTACCTGAAACCATAATGAGAGAAGTCAAGTTGGCAAATGCATAAAGAACAAACAGACAAATTACACTTGTTTATCACATAACAACACACATAGGCAGTTGTAGTTCTACCCAGCACTTAAGAATCCTGGAGAAAAATTCAACTGGCCACTACTGGTTGCTTTAGCTAGCTTCTCTCCAAAGATTCGGGCATTTGTACCCTCTCATCATGGGGGAGGGGAAGGAGTAGCTCACATATTTGTGGATAGTGTGGTTATAGTTAGGAAAATCTGTTGTGGAAACATACTGGTTATAACTGCAAAAGTAGTTTGACCATATTCGGTCACATCAGTCCCTATGTGCCTGGCCTACCCGGTTTTGTTATTTTGCTTTGTTTTTGCCTTTCTCAAAAACTTCCTTCCATCCCACTGCCTTATAATTGAAATTTTGTTTTCCTTTAATATCATTACTATTGAGCAACAAAAAAATCATCCTTAGTTTGGAGACATGAAAGAGAAGTAGTTTTCTCTACCAAGTATGGCTGAATGTTCTATATACCACAAAAACGAAGTAAGAATACTCCAAAGGCTAGAGAGAAGAAAGATTGTCTAAGGACTGTGGACACAAAGAATGACTCTTTGGAAAGATTCCTAGGTTTTCTTTTTGTCTCTTACATACCAGACTCAAGCTGAAGAAGCCAGCAATCTGAAAATGCTAATAGTCACAGACAATAATACTTCAACAAAATCCTATTTTTTTCAGTACCCAAAGGAGCAGCCTAAACAAGAACAGGTCAACTCTAAACAAATAGCACAGAAAAAATAAAACAAACAAACAAAAAAAACATGGCCCCATGTCCTACCAGGTCAACAAATGCCAAATAGGAATTTTCACCCTGGCCCTGCTGTGGGGGCATCTCTCCACATCCTGCTCCTGCTGGGGGCAAGGACCATTAGAAAATGCTGAGTAGGGAGCTGTGAAGTCAATTTCTACCCAGTGTTAATCAATCCCACTCCCCTCTGCATGCAAACCACAGACTGGATTTGTATCACCAAGCTGTGATATCAAAGCCTCCTTTCCTCTTCATACTTCAGTGGCATTAGAGGTTGCCTGTTAGACAGTAGAACCCTGAGCACAGAACTCTGAGGCCATCCTCCATCCCTGCCTCTACTAGGTGTTAGTGGAACCCTCAAGGAAGCAGTAAAACAGCATTCCAGCTGGGGAGGTACCAATGAAGTGGTACTCATGCAACCTAAATTTCGCATCCACCTGGAAGTAATGAGTTATCTCCTCCAATAACCTCCTGCCACAGTATCAACAGAGGCTTAGTGGTGGACTGAATTTTCACTCTTGCCTGACAGTAACAAAGAGGTGCTGGCACAAGTAACTCCAGCACCAGAGGAAGTTGTTAGGATGGATACCTAAAATAAACACCCAATAGCCAGTCTTATAACCCAATACCCAAGATGCCTAGGATGAAATTAGAAATCATTCCTTTCAAGAACTAGGACAATCTCAACTTGACGGGAAGAAGACAATCAATAGATGCCAAATATTAAAATGGCACAGATGTTGAATTATCTGACATTGAATTTAATATTCTTAGTAGATCTACTATAAATGTTGGCTTCTCAGAGAAGTGAGGTAGTTCAATTAAAGTAGACCTAATAAATTATAATTTCCAGTTGATAAAATATATTTATAAAGTGGGCACTAATCATCAACAATGAAAAAGAATTTAAAGTCAACAACTAATGACAACATTTTACAAAATGAGAGTAGAATGTAGGTTAAAAAATTAAGAATTAAGGTAGTAAAATATCTGTGTTCCCTTTCATCTACACAGGTTATTATCACTTGAGTTATGGAGTAGGATTTATTTGCCCACAAATATTTATTTCCACTTTTTATTCCTATCTCTTTTAACCCCTAAGCAGACATCCCATAATCATTTACAAGTACATACTAATTTCTTATAAATTATAATTATTTAAGTATTTATAAAAACAATTATGGATATTATTTATAATGGGACTCATCTAGTGCAGACAAATGGTCTATCAAACTTCAAGTTGCATAGTTAATTTTCTATTTGCTTTGAACTACTTTCCTTCTTTAATAAATTCTCAGTTATCTACTTCATTAAAAAAACAAGCCTAAACTGATTTTAATGAGTTTGATAGTCTTTGCTACAATTTTCACTACAAATATTGTTTCTTCTCTCATTTTAAGTCAATTTTTATTGAGTCTTTATTTACGAGATAATAGAATGATTCAAAAGCAATACAGGCCTTTTTATAGACTTGTCCCCTCTGGGATAGGACTGTAAACGTTCTTGTAAACCTCTCTACTCTTAAAAGCAAGAAATGGCAGATCCAGTGGGGTTTCAAAAACATTCAATATGTTCAGCTTAATGGTCATTTGTCTTAATGTGATAGTTTTTACTTCATTTTTATTCCCAAGAGAATTATGAAGGACTAATTTTTCCATTTAAGTAAATGCAAAAGGATAAATACATCCTTTATAATTTTATTAGTTTTATTTGAGGCTGTGTGACTCTCAGGGATGGGTCTTTTTAGGAAAAAGGAGTTTTCAATTTTAATTTTAAAATAAAGGAAGGAAAAAAGAAGGAATGAAGGAAAAAAGGAAAAAAGGAGGAGGGGTATTTTTGTTTTACAAGACTGCAAAACCATCTGACTGTGTTGTGAAAAAGAGTTCTTAAAGACTGCTCAAAACACAGACAATGTTTTGAGCAGAGTCCAGGTTGAGAGTCTAACCTGGACTCTGTAGTACTGAGATAAAATACATAATTCTTTCCAAATTGGTAAACCACGAAAAAGTAGGAAGCAGAAAAGTACTTGCAAGTGAAATGAAACTAGTATTTATAGTAATTAAGAGGTGAGTTTTTGTTTGCCATCTGTATTAATTGATAACTATTATAGAAACTTTTAAAATAGTAATCTTTAAATAGCCTATGTTCTACTTTACGGGATTCCTTCTGCTTTAAATTACATATTGATTATACATGATTGGAATACACAGTAATGATATTTCGAAACTCAGCCTTTTACAGTTATAGATAAACTCTAAAAATGTTAGCACAGAAATAAGTTTACGTGTATAAAATGTTCTGATTTTATGGGTTTGGGTATATCTCTGTGTAGTACACTGGGAAACAGAAAGCCATTGCTTCCATTTAATTCTTCTCTGATTATTCCTGCAAACACCACAAAACAATCCCTGGACAATAAGGATTCAGACTTTTACACGGCTAGTATCAGAACTCGGATCTCTACAGAAATGCCTAACGTAACAGCTCTCGGAAGTTCTAATAATGTTGAGACCTACCTGGAGAGGAGTTATTTTTCCTCTAGATAACACCTGGAATCTGTTATTTTATAGTAAATCCTTATAGTCACAGAGTTACAAGGAGTAGATTGAATTGATCTACCCAAAAAGCTCTGCAACGTCACTTCAGCAGCCTCAGAAATCGTTTTTCCAGAGAGAACGAAAAAAAAAAAAAAAAACTATGGGCGCTAATGACATTAGAAAAAGAAGAGTAAAAACAGAAGTCTTTCTAGGGATAACTTTTACACACTACTTGACTGTTGCATGTATGATACTTAAAATGTATCATACACGCAAATTCAACCAATGGTCTGTTTATCACTACACAATCACATTAAATGGAATACAATTCCATGTCTTAGATGATTCAGCAATACCCAAAGTCAACTTGACTCTGACCATGAAAATACACTCTGAACCCAATTTTTAAGAAACCACAGATTTTTTTCCCCCTTAGAGAATGAATGTGGTCAGTTTCTTTTGTAAGAAAATTATTCTTCAACAGCATTTTCATAGGCTAAAACTTGAGAATTTTGACACATTACCTAAAAAAAGTCCTTTCAAGGGCATATTGCAAAAGTGAATGATTTATTCTATTGTTTATGCAGATTAAACAACTGTATTGAGCCATGGGTAAGTTCTACTCAAGGATTGGTTTCCCTGTTGGATAAATCAATGGATTCCAAACTTTGCAATATCCCTTTCATTAGTATAGGAAAAAGAAAGCAATCTCACCTACTTTGTGCCAATTATCCATTTATTGCCTCATAGCTCCAAATCCACACTCCATTTCTCTGCTTGTAATACTGGAGATGAGCCTTCCAAATATTTGTCCTTTATTAGCTGGCACAATGTTAAGTGTTGTCAGCAGGTGGATGTGGAGGACACTACAGGGAAAGGGGAATTGTTTCCAGTATGTTTTTCTGTGCTTGCTCCTGCAATGGACAAGACCTTTGAGTGCAGAGGGTGCCCAGTCTCCAGTGCATTCTGTTGCATGGAACTGTTGTCTCCTGAACAACTTCCCCAGCACTTTAGAGGGAAGTTTCCCAGCACACCATCCCCTCAGAGAACTTGCCAGCAAATTCCATTAAGCAGCACTGCCTATGGACAGTTTTCCAAGAATCCCAGAGAAAGCCTTCCTAACAGTTTCTCTGGTAGTATACTTCAGAGAACTCCTCCACCCTGCGGTAGGCCATGGCCATGACCACATCCTCTAATGGCAGGCAGGGGTGTGACTCTTCCAGATGTGCTCCTTCAGATGCTCTGCCTCAGGTCCAGAGGTAATGGCAGCTGCAGTACTTTTTTGCCCTTGATAGACAATAGAAGTAGATTATAATTAATGTTTTTTTATTAAACTTTCTATTAAAATTACAATGTGGTTCCTGTCTCCTGATTGATCTTTGAATAAGACAAATCCTGAGTTTTAATTAATAACTAAAAGCACAAATTTGTTTCAAAAATACAATCAATAATGTGGAAAATCTAAGATATTACCTTAAAATGTGATCCCTTCTTATAGAAGTTGAGACTAGAATGATGGTTACCAATCTGGATGGGGGGAGTAGAGTTTACATAAAACTTCTGATGTTCTATGGGGGCTGGGGATTTAGCTCAGTGGTTAGAGTGCTTGCCTTGCAAGCATAAGGCCCTGAGTTCGATTCCCAGCACCAAAAAAAAAAAAAAAAAGAAAAGAAAAGAAAACTTCTGATGTACTAAGGCACAGTAAGGTGACTACAGATGACAATTACATGCTGTACAATTCAAAAAGCTAAAGGACAATAATCTGAGAGTTTTCATCATGAAGAAATGATACATATTAAAGATAATATGTTTAACCTGATTTAAATATTTCACAATATATATATGTCTTATCCTGTCCCTCTATTAATATATATGTAGATATATATGTATATACATACTTTTTATGTTTTTATGTATGAATTAAAGTTGACTTAAATTAAATGAAAAATAGATAAAATATAGTCCTACTTTTCTTTAGTAGGTGTTATTTTTCAGTATCTGCTTACTAGCAAAGTTAATACACTATCTAATAAAATACACAGGATTAAACTGATGTGTTTATGTCCTCTGTTGAGAGGAAATTTCCCTTAGTAAAAGTACTGCTGAAATAATCACGAAGATATCGGTAAATGTGCCAAATGAAATGATATAAACTGTATATTTTAAAATAGAAGTGTATTTGAATACATGTTAGATTACATAATTCAAAGTACCTCTGAATTTAGCAGGATAGACAACAACTTCTTATCATTTCAAGTCACATGGATTAAAGGATTCGAGATAATATTTAGAAATATTAAGGACCACCACTGCCCTTACCCAACTACACCTGGAAGTTAAAATTCTATTTCATTACTTCCCCATTTAAATGTGATTCCCCCCTTAATCTTCCAGGTTAAAAATTCAGAACTTACTTTCAGAAGTTCCTATATATTTAAGGTTATTTAATTGCAAGCAACAGGCACTGTGATATTTAACTTAACGAAGTGTGAAATTTGTTTTCATGCTACTGGAGAAATTACAAAATTGGAGGAACTCTGGAAAGGAACCAGGCTTAGGAAAGATGTGAACTAAGCTCTTCAGCGTTCCAGTCAGCAAGCACTACTTGATCATCCTGTCAAGTACCACAGGAAATAGTGAGCTCCAAACAGTCTTCCGTTCTGGAGTTCCTCCTGTCAAGTCAAAGTCCTTGGAGGGTAAACCTGATTTCTCTAGCTTAGGTCATGTCATCATTCTTTGCTTAAAAGAGTACAGAGCATTGCAATTTTCTATCTCACCAAAATAACATAAATGGTAGAACTCACTGACTTAATGGGAATCAGGATGATATTACCTCAAGTAGAGGGAAATAACACTTGAAGGTCAAAAATTTCTTCCACTACATAGATCATTTAGGTCAAATCTCTCATTTCTTAAGCACTGCAGAATGTGTGACAGATGGAATACACACAAAGAATCCTTAATTTTAATGGCTGAAAGTTTGATAAAGAGACTCTTGTGGGTATTTGTATTAAAAGAGGAATATGGAAAACCCCCAAAAGACTGAAAGGTCAGAACTTTGCATATTCTCCGTGATGGACTTCCTACATTTTTCATGATGGACTTTATCCCATCATATGAGAAATACCAGACTGGTAAAAGCTGTCTTCCTTCCACGAAGAAAATAAGAGGTCTGGTGACTGCTTACCTTCCTTAATCACCGCCCAGAACACACTCAAAAAAGATGATCAAATGACCTTGAGAAGTCACTATCTGAATTATTAGTTTCCTATGGCTTTATTACAGATTATCACAAACTTTGTGGCTTTAATGCAACAGAAATGTTTCCTCTAATGGTTAAGAGACCAGATGTTCACTATCAGTTTGACAGGACAGAGGCCAGAGTGACATACTAGGGGACTAGACTGTCCCTTCCTTGTGTCTTCACCTTTTGTTGACTGCTGTCATAACTTTGCTGTGTGGTAAGATCTCCCCAATCTCCACATCCATCCTCACATAGCCTTTTTTGTTTCTGTCTTCTCTTCTGTCTCAAATTTCCTCAATTTTCTCTTACAAGGACATTGTGATTAGATCATAAGCCCTCACTCAGGAAATCAAGGACAATCTCCAATGTTAAGAACCTAAATGTAATCACATTTGTAGCAACCTTTTTCCTTATAAAGTAACATTTATATGTCTTAGGGATTAGGATTTGATTTCTTTGAGTGATCATCATTCAACCTACTATGCTGAGCGTCATCCAGAAAACTTGGATTTTTCTCTGGGTATAATAGCTGAATGAAGCCTTGCATTATTTCCCTTAGGGAGAGGGAAAATATACTCTATGCCTGGAAGACTGGCTATGAAGCAGTTACCTCACCATAGAGTCCATTTCTCTAGCTCTACTAACATCTAAAATAGATTGTAAATTTCCAGTTATTTTCCTCCAACATTCTGTCTTTTTCAAATAAGTTTAAAATGTTTATTAAGAAGTATTTACTAGATATCAGTAGTTAATTATGAATACATATTAATTAGAATAACATTCTGCCTTCTGTAGTTTATCATGTCAGCTATAATTTTGCTTCTTTCAAGATACTGTGCCTTTTGTTGTCTGGGTGCTTTTCAGGCTTTCACACTTTTCTTGTTCTCTGCAGTGTGTTGTGCTTGAAGGTAGTGGTTTTTGCATATATCTTACACAGTGCAAAGTTTCTAGTACCTTTCAAATGTGTTCTTTAATCTCTGTAGTCTTTTCACTACTTTTTTCTCAAACAAAAGGCATGTTGGTATATTTCATTAAATTCCATGTCTTCTATCCCTTTCTGTATTTTAAAAATGTTGTGTGTCTGCACATCAATCTGAACATTTAACCTGTCCTGTAATTCACTAGTATTCTCTGCAGCTGTGTCCAATCTGAAGTTTAATCCATCTGCTACGTTCTGAAGTAAATACAATTTTTAGTTTTTCAACTTTTAGTTCTATTTTATAGTGAGATGGCAAAATTTTCTCGTCATTTAATTCCTTGAGCCTATTTATCACACTTGAAGTGTACCTTGGATCTTACTTATCTTTTTCTGACTTCTTCCTCGTTATTTTAACTCAAAGTCATGTCTCTTCCTATGCTACTTTGTTTGTTTTGTGTGAGGGTAGGATATTATGTGTAAAGTTTGAAGGAACCATTTCAGAGTCTGGATATTGTATCCTTGCTAGCAGAGGGCTTTTTACTGGAGCAGACATCTATGCGAGGGGCACTAAACAATTCTATTTAATGTAATCTCATCTGTCACTGAGATGACTCAAATCTGGGCCTTATTCCCTTTGATGCTGGTGTTTCTGTTTACTCTTGTTCTTAAAATTGTAACCCTGTAAGGTGCCAGCTAAAGGTGTTTTCAGAGGCCTAGAATGGGTCCTGATTTCCAAATTCTGTTCTCTCTCACCCTGTCAGTCCCAGGAGCCAGGCTGCAGCAAGCGCTCACATTCCTCACCTCTAAGCCGCCTCGTTCAGACTTGCTCCGGGGATTGTGTCTGGGCTCCCATTCCATCCTGGGTTCTAGCTCTCCAGGTCTTAGTCTTCATTACTTAGGTAGTTCTCCAATGCCTCCAAAAAGTTGTGTGTACTTTATTTTGTACATTTGCTATACGTCTAGGATATGAGGATGAAAAAAGAAAAAAACCATGGAATTTTTTCCATAAATCTTTTGGTCATTTTGTTCTTTTAATTATATTGCATAACTCTAGAGACTAAAAGAACAAAATACTGTACTGTCACTTAGCACATAATTTTTGGTAAAAATGTAAATTGAAGAAATACATAAAGAATTCAGGAATTTACAGACAGTGTCATCTTAGAATACAAAGGAAAACAGCTTTTAAAATGAAAGCCCATACAGTATTTGAACAAATATAGCTTTTTCTTCCCCACTTTATTAAAAGGGGAAAAAAAAAAAAACTTTCCAAAAAACAGTATTATGACACCACCTACTGGGAATTTAGAAGACAACAGTTAACTATTCTTTCTTCAGCTATAACGATTTTGTAAATTATTAATGATTAAATGAATAGTCAACATGTGCACACTGTTGGTAGCATAGGAAAAGTTTGAAAATTAGTAAGCTTTCATTATAGAAAAGCATCCACTTTAACCATTTATCTTTGCTATTTGGGGGCATACTGCTAGCCAGGATTGATCATATCTAGATGAACTGGTTTGGATTCATGAATCTGATAATAGACTTATTCAACAAAACACTCACTGACTAACCTATAATAAGAAATAATTGCTTGTGAAACGAATTTGGTTCTATTTTTTCATCACTATACTTTAGAAACTTAGTCACAGAAGACTGTCTTGGGTGCATATGGGCACAAGTTGGGTCCTGTAGATGTAGAGCTGAGATCGCTGTACCTGTGGAAGGAATGAGGAAAGATAGGTTTGGGTAGGGAGCAAAGCACAACTGTGGTAATCAACGCTACAGACAAGCCAGGTGAGAACTCTGGCCCAAGAAAGCCAAGATGGCTTGACCTTTACTTCACTTATCTATGGGATCCTGGATGTGTGTGATCACAAGAGGGGCAGGAATGCTGAGTGACGCCAGAAGCTGAGGCAGGCCCTAAGGAGATGCCTTTCGGGTTCCCTTCAGAGTCAGGGAGACAATTCTCCTGTCTGCATCAGAGACAGCAGCTAAGTAAGGCCAGAATTCTTGTAAGATTAATCTGATAAACATAAACATAGGCCATTCAATTCTAAAATTCCTCTTTCACTGTGCATAACTACCATCAAAATTAAGGCAAATTCTTTCACAACATTCATATCCAAAGGAATTCTTTATGGTAACTTCTACAAACATTTATATCTTGGTTATGGCTTATATAAAATGAGTGAAAACACCATAGATTCCTCAGATCCAACACTTTTATTTTCAGTCTTTCTGGATTTAAGAGTCTTGACCCACAAATGATGTGAATTTACTATTGTCAGGTTCCTGCTATGAGTTCAAACCTGGTGCCATTTCAAGTTTTAAAAAAAGTTCTCAAGTTCTCATCTTGAGATTTGCAGACCGCGTGTGCAATGTCAGCTCTTGCCCCAAACCACACATCCCGATAATCGACTTGTGGTTGCGAATTGTTCCTTCCATCCATAGTAAACCATGAAAAAGGTGAGTTTCATATTTATTTTCTTCCCTGTAAAGACAGTTTCCCCCTTTTTTCCTGATGATTTTGCCTGGCCCTAGGCTTTTTGAACTCTGCTTATTTTTATGAAATCAGTTTTATGGGTCTGAAGATCCAGTTTACAGTGACAGAAGCTGTTAAATGGAAAAATTATGTAAGAAAATTAATATTTAGAATATTAAATATACAAGTCACAAAAAATCACAAAATTACAAATACCAAAAAATATCATTTAAATATAATTATCTCTAAAATATTTTATTTTTGCTATATCCTTTCATATGTTAATGATTTTCTAATACTTTGTGAGGCGGCTAGAAAAGTAATTTAGCCTTTATTTTACCATCAAAATAAAGAGGCTTTTTTTTTTTTTTCTTCTACAGTTTGAGAAATAAACCCAGGGCCTTTTCCCTGACCTGTATACCCAGCCCAAATGTATCCTGAGACAAGGTCTTAATAAGTTGGTCAGGCTGAACACAAACTTGGAATCTTTCTGCCTCAGCCTCCCAGAGTGCTGGGGTCACAGGTATGTGCCACTGAGCCCAGGCGATTCCACCACACCCAGCTAATTCAGGCTTTCTTGATTCTCAACCATTGAGGATATCCTTTACTTTTTTCCCAGCCTAAGGGATACATTAGAACCGTTAATAGTGTATCCAATATTTTAAGTATCTTGCTAACAGGAGCATTTTCTAGCTGTGCTATCAGCCAGGATGCTGAAAAGAGAGCCCCCGCTGAACTCTTGAAACTTCTCCAATGTGCCTTTGCCCCCACCCTCTGAAACAACCATGGTCAAAACTGCTACTCCTCTTTTTACTCAGAAATGTTTCACATAAGTGACCACTTTCTACTGTCAGAAAAATAATTCTCTCTTGAACTAAGAGACACCAGACATTCCTATTTTATTCTCTATTATCTTTGTGGCTTTGCCTCCAAAAATAGGATGTTTTGATCCTCAGAAATACTGGACTCTTCCCCTCTTTCCTCTATGTCATCTTAATGCATGTTGGAGTGAATTCCTTTGGCTATGAATGTATTTCAGAGCCGATGGTTCTCAAATTTGTATTTCTAGGGGACAATTGGAAACTTCCAATTTATAACTCACTGCAAATTTACAAAGTTACAAGATGAAATCACACAAAATCAGAAGCAAGTCCAGAAGACTCCCAGATGTCCCTTTCAAATTATATCTCCCCTCCCTCGAGGTAACCACCAGCCCAATTAACTGTATGGTAACCCTCATCTTGCCTTAGTTTTGAAATTAGACATCTCCACCAACATTTGGTAACAACACAGGTCAAATTTTGCCAAACTGTGAATGTTTGGTGGTATTCCCTTACGGTTTTGATTGAGCACCTTTCCATGCTTATCAGAGTATATTCCTGAAAGTGTTATTGAAATTAATTTCTATTGGATCATCAGGCATCTTTGCAGTGTTTTAAATGCTCATGTTGATTTAAATGTGCATCTTTTTCAGTTTTTGGTTTTTTTTCTCTGCTACCTCCTTACACCTTCTAATCCTGCCAGACTTTCAAAAATGTCATACTTGCCAGTAGTTTGGCTCCAACCACTTATATTTTAAGGCTCATAAAAATGCCTTCTAAATTTTGTTGAACACGATGTCTATGAGCTTTTCTGTAGCTAGACTATTTGTTCTTTATGAAACCAGGGACACTTCAGAAAGTCTGTCATTATGATCTTATCCATTCTTTAAGATCTGTTATTAATGCACTGTCATCTTGCACAATGCAAATATCTTTGCCCCCTAATCTGGCTTGTGTTTTCACAATCTTTAGGGAATTTTTTCTACGTGGCTAAAGTCAGTAAACCTTTCCTTCATGCTTACTGTTTTCGTATGTGAGAAATTGTTATTCCAAGATCTTAAAGATACTTCCTTGTGCTATCTTCTAAAAGATTCACAGATTTCTGTGATTTAAAGATCATGAAACAGCTAGTGTCTGAGTAACTTCCTGCCACAAATAACCCCATAAAATTGGATAAAATATAGGAAGCAACTCTTTTCAGTGCTTGGCCAACAGATAGTGCAAGGCTGCCATGCCTGGGAGCAAAGAAACACATGGAGTTAGACCACTTCCAGGAGATGTTTTCCAAACATGGGTAAGGGAACTGCATCCCATAAGTCTTACTGTGTGAAATTTCCAGGCCACTGAAAGGAGTTTGATGTTCAAAACTTATACCAATTTTATTTTTTTAAAGAAATTACCTAAATTTCCAAAAACTCATTCCTATGGAAAATGATTTCAAATTTTTAAATGCTTAATATTTTAGCCCTTGCCAGTCCAAAGTGGCACAGCATAATTTTTAAATTTTTTGGTAAAGAGCAGTAACAGTAATAATTAGTATTTTATTTCCTTACAAGTAACTTTCCACTTAAGGTATTTTTTGTTTGCTTACATAAATCGTATGTTGACATACCATTTTTAGTTTACCCAACCAAAAATTGTTCAAAAACTTTCGGAGGACAAAAAGTTTGAGAGCAGTATTTTTATACTTAAAATGTTCAAGCAATTGTTTTTCTTTTGTTGTTTTGTTTTTGGTGGTGCTAGAAAATCAAATCCATGGCCTTAAGCATGCTAGGGATGTGCTCACAAAACTTTTTTTAAAGGGGGAGAAATGAGCTCAGTTCTAAACACTACAAAAACCCTACAACACATCATTAAGACACCTAGATTTACCTAAAAGGAAATGGAAATAATTTGGAAACTACCAAGGGACATAAGAATCTAACAGCAAAACAGTATTTTGGTGGGTGGGAATATTCAGTATTGTAAAAGCATCACAGTTGCTGTATGTAGTGTATGCCCTATCTCTGTATTCTCTATAATACAATCAGAATGCCAACAGATATTTTACTTGAAGATTGCTCTAAAGTTTATCTGTAAAGTGGTACAGAAATTTTGAAAGAAAATGAGTACCAGGCATGTTCATATGTGTTGGACAGTAATACTTGTGCTTTAGATATGAATGTAATTTGGTTATAACACGCTTTAAACCAATGTTAAAAATATGAAGCAAAAGTAAATCAGTGATAGCTGAATGGGCAAAAAGATAAATGGAAGTGAACAGTGTTTATAAGTCTCAACTACAAAAACTATTATGTGTTACAGGCTGTATTTTAAATCAGTGAGGGAAGAGAATTATTTTATAAATGGCACTATGACAACTGAATAACACTGGGAGAAAATGACCAGTCTTTATCACACCCCTTAAACTAAGTTGTGAACTGCATTAAAGATTTTACACAACAGCCTGGCAAGATGGTGCATTCCTGCAACTCTGGCAGTCTGGGAGGCTTAGGAGGATCAAAAGTTTGAGGCCAGCCTGGGTAACTTAGTAACTGGGTAACTTAGTAACTTAGCAGGACTCTGTCTTTAAAAAAAATAAATAAAATGGGTTGGTGATGTAGCTCAGTGAGAAAGCCTTGGGTTCAATCCTTAGTACCAAGAAAAACATTTTAACATAAAAAATAAAATTATAAAAATATTAAGAGAAATTAAACATTTTAAATTTGGGCAGGGAAAATTCATTTTAAACATGAGACTCAGGGCACAAATTATAAAGCAGGTCAACTGGTTTGATTACATGAAGTCATAAGCTTAAAATGAATGACAGCAGAAAAATATTTTAATATATATAAAAAGGATTACTTATTCCTAAAATGAGCCACTGCACATGTACAGACCTGAACACCTAAAAAAGTATAAACCGGTAGTTAACTACACAAGAAGTGCGAACAGCCTATTAACACATTGAAATAAACTCACTAAAAAATGTAAATAAAGTTGGCTGTCGTTGAAAAATACTTAATGTTCTGTATTTGACTGTATGAAAAAAAGACTCCTGCACTACTGCTGTCAGTGTATAACTGAATATAGTTGGTGGTGGCAGAATGACAACGTAGTTCCAAATTTTAAACATGCAGTCAGTGATCTAGACAAAATTATACACTATACACTTAGAAATTTAGACCAAAAAAAAAACCCACAAGCATGTGGCAGTTTATACTGTATGTCGGTAAACATGACAGCATATTCTCCATATAACCAAATACTGTATAGAGCACAGAGAGGTGACACAGGTACATATATATATGCCTAGAGGCATCAACACAAAAATGTTGCCTAACTCTGGAAAGATACGTGCATTTGGGGGATTATTTTTGTCTCATTCCTTTTTTGTTTTATACGCTTACTGACATTGCATGGCACGTAGCAGGCACTCAAATACATGAATGAGTGGGCTGCACAGTTCCTGATTACTGGTATGTCCCAGCCAGACACTGCTGTGCACGCCTGTCATCACAGCACCACAGAAGGTGGAGGCTGGAGGCTCTGAAGTTCAATGCTCAGGCTGGACAACTTAATGAGTCTGTATTTCAAAAAAAAAAAAAAAAAAAAAAGTGGTGAGCATAGCTGCCTTCCAACGAAACCACCCCCCAATACACACACATACACAAAAACCACTGGAGCTATAGCTCAACATAAATGAAATGGAAAAAAAAAAAGGCATATTCTTCCACTGTTGACTTTAAAAATATAACTTTAAACACTACCATTAAAGAATCCATTTGATAGAAAAGAACAAGACTTCAATCAGAACTAGTATATAATTGTGAGGCCCTGGGGACAGTCTCCATAAATCCCTGAACATCTAGAACTTTAGAGGTTAATGTCTTTGGATAAAAAGAAATCCTTAAAAGGGAACTAGTATGTTGGTTCTTTACCTAGTCTCTTAATGCTACCCGCCTCCTGCTAATATAAGCATTAAAAACAATTTGGAAGGTAGAAGCAAGTATGATCTACTTGCTTTTCATTACTTATTAGTACTGACATAATACTGGTAGTTGACTCCTGTCTTTAGTGACCCCAAGAACTTCTAGGATTATCTGTAAAGTGTATTCCTCCGAGTTCTTGAGAGCAGCTAAGCAAAACTTCTGAGAGGTCTGAGCCAAAATCACCATGCAGACATTTTTTAGGAGCTCCAATGTTCTGGTAACATGAACTTCTTATTTCGCCACCCCAGGACAAGGCACTATATCCTGCAGTCATAATCTCTGGGTTACATTTTCATGTCTCTGTACCCACACCCACTACGGGCTTCCCTAACTTGACATACGCTGCTAGGGATGTTATCTGAAGAAGTAAAGTGGCTAACCAATATAGGGAGATATAAATGCCAAAGGCTAATTTTTTTTTCATTTAGTAGGTTAGAGTGTGTTTGAGCATTACAAGGATATTAATACAGAAAGATGTCTGCATCAGCAAAGATCTGGGGCAGCATCATCCAATGGGACTTCCTGTGGTAACATAAATGTTCCAAAACATTGTTGTCCAATATGATAGCCAACA
The DNA here is from genome assembly GCA_004026905.1 of Hystrix cristata. Classification (NCBI taxonomy): domain Eukaryota; kingdom Metazoa; phylum Chordata; class Mammalia; order Rodentia; family Hystricidae; genus Hystrix; species Hystrix cristata. Next base: position 154,250 of record PVJO010001268.1, on the reverse strand, counting down.
GTCATATATAGCTACTATGCATTTGAAATGTGGCATTCATGAGCAAGAACTAAAATTCTAAATTTCATTTGCTTTAAGTAACTGGTGGTTACTACCATATTAGTCCAAGTCTGGGGTGACTAGAGGACTGGAGAGGTTGCAAGAGATAAGTTGTTGGATAGTTTAACATGTAGTAGGGCTACAAAACAAGACAATCTCCCATTTAAAAGAGCTCAGTCAAATGGTGGGAAAGTCATGTAAAACAAACCATTCTGAAAGATTAGTTCACCAACAGTGTGGAAAATGGATTCGAGGATGAGGAGCAAAGAGAGAGGGTACTGATGGACAAATCTGGCAGTCCAAATTAAAGGATGAAACCTCATCAGCTGTAATAATAAAGACATACTAAATTTTTTGACTTAATATATGCCATCAGTTGGAAATAATACTTTTTTGAATTCTTCATTTCTGAATTATTATATCAATCACCAAGTAAATCAGATTTGGGGAAAAGTGATGAATTCAGTTTGGATGAGCAAAGTACCTCTAAAACATCCAGATACACATGTTGAACAGAGAAGTAGAAATATATATCAGTCTGGAACAGAAATTTTGGTTACAAAACACTGAATTATAAAGACTGGGAAGACAAACTAATAGGTATGACCACCCAGAAAAAGAGTGGGAAGGAGGCCAACTACCATGTCTTGAGAAATAGTAATACTTACGAAATAGAAAAGGAAGTAACAAAGAATGCAGGTGGGGTGAGAGTAACCCAAAGACGCCTGTATTTCAGTAAGTCAAAGATCCTGAAAACCAGGAGGAATAATCAATAAGTAACCCAAAGAGGCCTATATTTCAGGAAGTCAAAGATCCTGAAAACCAGGAGGAATAATCAATAATGACCCACTATAAAAACAGTACTGTTTATGTGGCGGGTATTTTCTAAATGTTTTTCACACAGAAACACACTTAATGTTTAAAAGAATCCTCTCTAAGACAGGTTATACTGTGATCTCTACAGATAAAGAAACTGAGGCATGAAAAGTTAAATCACTTACTCAAGTTCAAAACAGTCTGGATGTGATCTGGAGAGGGAGAAAAGGAGAGACGGAGGGGCTGAGGAAGAAAGAGATTCCTCTTAGGAGTCATAAGGGTTGGGCTAATCCAATATGATGGGTGTCCTTATAAGAAAAGGAAGATACACGAGGGAGGGTGAGGGAGCAGAAGGGAGAGAGACAAGGAAGGTAGGGAGGTAGGGAAGAGTTGTGGAGGGAGGAAGGGAGAAGGAATAAAGGGGCGGGAAGAAATGCAGAAAACAAATTCACCCTCCCAACTTCAGCTAGTCTCGATCACAAACTCTCAGGTTAGGGTCACATGGAATTTCTTGAATTAAAATTCGAGTAACAACTATCTAACCCAGTGTTCTTGAACCAGTTCTCATTTAAGAAGCCTATACATCACAGGTAGGACCTAAGCACTTAAGAAAAGCTCTTCTTAATATGATTTTGATGCACAACCTGAGTTGGGAACACTGGTCTACTTCTAGATTATCAAAAAGAGAACTATCTGCTAAAGGACACAAAGGTTTTGAGCTATTAAAAGGGGAAGAAGGGAACTTTTTAAATTATTTCTGCAGAAGTGTGTCCTCAAAATAATAAATTCGTTTTCAATTAAATGTGTAAGTTCACTGCATACTACCTTCCCATTTATATTTTCTTCTTAATGCTAAACCCTTACTACACCCTGGTTAACTTAATATAAATTTACAGTGATGATGATGTAGAATTGAAGGAAGGATCATACCTAATTTCACCATTTTCCTTAGTAAGATAAAAAGAAAAGCCAAGTTAACTCAGTACTGCAGGAGTTGACTGAGTTAGATGAGGACGGCAGCGAATGTTTGAAATACTAAGAAGCAAAGTACATGGTATAAATAAGGACATTTAAAATTCTGGAGAGTATGCTTATGTGTATCCTACTATATAGAGGTCTCCATGACTCATTTATTTTTCATTATTATTTTATTATCAGTGTTATTCATTCTACTTTTTCTTCTCATTAGTCACTTGTATCAAATATAATTAGGAAAACAGGGTGAGGAGGGAAAGGGAAACATAAAAATACTAGATGCTGGAAAAAGGAGAAAAGATTTGTAAAACAGATGAGTATTTTTATAAAAACTATGAACCTTTCCCTAAAACCCACACTCAAGAAAAAAGAGGGGGAAACAATCATTACACCATTTACATGAATATGCTGCATAAATTTATCTGAACATAAATAATACATGTAGGTTGGGTTTAAAAGGAGGAATAAAAGAGGGAAATAGGTAAAAAAACAGTAGGAAACAAATATATTCATGGTACAATATTAGGTGAAAAGGATGAAATAAACGCAACAGTCAATATGGACTATTTTTATTCATTCAGCAAAAATGTGTTCAATAATATACCGACTATGGTGCCTGCTTCGGCAGCACATACACTAATAAGATACTGATTATGGGCATGAATACATTATGCACAATTTCTGCTTTGGATTGCTGTAATTTTACTAATCTGTAAATGAAAGTAAAAGAAAATGTCATAGATGTAAGAGCAAAACTACACTGCAGATATTTGCACTATATCTTGATGCAGAGACAATGCTAACAATCCCACTCTTGTGCAAAGAAGTAAAAATTTGCTGTTACATACTGTTATAATTCAAATTATGACCCACTGGAATTGATAAGTCGTAGCTCTAACTCCTAATGTGACTATATTTGGACACAAGGCCTTTTGAGAGTCCTAAGGATGGGAACTAATCCAATATGACTGGTGTCCTTAAAAGGAAAAGACACCAGGGATGGATGTATGAGCAGATACAGCAGGCCATGGACACGTGAGTGAGCAGGGAGAAGGTGGGCATCTGTAAACTGAGAAGAGATGCCTTAGGAGGAACCAAACATGCCAACCTCGATCTTGGACATCTAGTTCCAGAGCTCTGAGAAAATAAATTTCTGTTATCTAAGGCACCAAGCTGTGTAGTTTACTGGTATATCCTAGCCTACTAATAATCAACGTACTTTGCATGAAGTTATCACAGCCACAACAAACAGCATTTAATTTACTTAAGTAAACCAAAGTAAAACTGCATATGACTATTCTCATTACCTGGCAAGCACGCAAATTTTGTGTTCTGGGGGGATGTTATGGTTTGTGTCTAGATGTTCCCCCAAAGCCTCATGTGGTAAGAGATAGCTGGATCTAGAGTGTGTGATTACTAAATTGATCCATTGATAGGTTTGGCATTGTTCTGCTGGGATCAAGGATGTGAGACTGAAATTGGGGGCGGGAGTGCGGGCCGCCCTGGGGGCAGGTAGCCTAGATAAAGATACAGGAAGAAGCTTAACTAGCTGCTTGTTTGCATTGCTTATTTGCATACAGTCCTTGCATTTTCCTCACTTTACTTTGTGGCCGGCCGGCTGCCGGTCTGCACACCGGCCCGCTCTGCTTTGGACCCAGCGGACTATAGACTGAAACCTCTGCAGACTGTGAGCTAATAAACCTCTCTTCCCCTAACTTTGGGTGTCGAGTATTCTGTCCCAACAACGAGAGAAAAGTAACTAAAACAGGGGATGACAGTAGGACCTATTCGTAAGTTAATATGTGATTTATGACTGGATTATGGGGCCCTGTAGCTGCTTGCTGTGGGAAGACATGGGTCACTGGGGGCATGACCTAGAAAGTATATCTCCCTCCCAGGCTCCTCTCCTTCTCTCTCTGCTTCCTGGCTGCCATACGGTGAGCAGCTTCCCTCTGCCAGATCCTTTCACCACGCCTCTTCTTGCCTGGAGCCAGCCAACCACACCAAGAACTGCAATTTCTAAACTGTGAGCCAAAATAAACCTCTCCTCCTTTAAATTGTGGGTGTCAGATATTTCATCTCAGCGATGAGGAAAGTGACTAAGACAGTTAACAAGTCTGACTCACAAAACAAACATTGAACTTCTTTCTGGAAAATCAGATAGAAAAAGACAAAATGCACCTTATTCTCAGTTAAATCTGTAAACAAAGCAAAAAAATAAAAAGAAAAAAGTGTTAGCCATTTCTTTTAAACTGCAAGGGAAATAAGAAATACAGGGAGAGGGAAATAAGAAAAGCTTCCAAAAAAGGATCACAAGTAAATACAAATTAAATAACATGAATTTAAAGGTACAGAAAATGCTGCAAATATTTTCATCTAGTGCAGTGGCTATCAAACACTAGCTTACATCAAAATCCTGTGAAGAACTTGGTTAAAACACATATAAAGAGTTTTTAAACCGAAAGTTCTGAGGTAAGGCTCAAGAATTTTCAGTTCTCCCATGTTCCCAGACAGTGCTGAAGCTGCTGCTCTGGAAATACCACATTGCGAACTATTATTTTAGTGCATAATTGTTACTGTACTTTACTAAATGTTCTAAAAGTATTAGAGAGGTCCCAAAGGTTGGTTCACTCAAAGCTAATTGTCTCCCTACTAAACAACACACTTAGAAGGAATTCCTACAGGTCTTAAGTTCTATATCTCTGACTACTACTCTGAATTATTTCAAAATGTAATTTTGGAGGAGTGCGAAGAGAGTACTGAAGTAAACGAAATGAGACTCATCTGAATTAGGAATGCTAAGGATTGGGGATTTAGCTCAAGTGATAGAGTGCCTGCTTACTAGCAAGCACAAGGCTACAAGGAGTTTGATCCCCAGCGCCTAAAAAACCAAAAAACAAAACAACAACAACAAAAAAAACCAGTTCTATGAGGTTCCAATTCTTAAAGTGCTCATTGTAAGTTTATTTAACCCAATAAATTACGTAAAGAAATTTCACTGATCTAAATCCTAAGATTAGATGAGAAGACAGTATAAAAACAAGATTTTTCCCCAGGTTTGGAAAAAATCAATTCTTTAAATAAGTTTTTTCAGATTCATCACTAGACATGACTAACCTTAATTTTTAAGTACAAAGTAAATACAACAATAACACTTACCTTCAGCAAAAGAGCCACATGATTCTCTGGATATGCCTTTTAAAGGAGTAAGTTCCACATGGTATTTGAGCACTTTTGTTTCTGAGCAGTCAATTACACATATAAACACAAACAACTTTACCATTACAGTTGAATACCATAAAATATCAAAGATATTTTAAAAAGCTGTGATGATACACATGAAATTTCCAAATTTTTAACAAGATCTGAAAACCAAACACCAAACCAAACTTCTGTTTAGCACAGAATTTAAAATCTAAAACCCCAACACATTCTGATGCCTGCAATATGCAAAATTTAACTTTAAAACAGGAAAAATATGAGTATCTTTTCAGTGATATTTTAGCAATACAATGACACTTTTTAAAAGAGCGTCATATGATAAACATTTTTTTTTCTTCCTTCACCCAGCATCTATTGTGAGAGGCACTTATAAAAAAAACACTAGTTTTGGCGACGCTATAACAAACATACACATAAAATGATATATTTTACTATGCTAACGAAGTATCATTTATAAAGAAATGTTTATAAATTCAAAAATAGGTTGTTATAACATGAGTGAGTACCCTTTAAATCATTGATTTCAATTTTCATTCACAGTAATATTACTTCCTTAAACAGCAGTTTCATCTATAAAATGTTCTTTAGTTTTTTCCCTTTTGAAAAATTAATGTAAATAAAAGCAGTTAATATACTCATCACTAGTTAAACAACATCAACTTCACAGCATTGATTAGTAGAGAACATTTTCAATTAAAGTAGTATACAATTTACAAAAATAGGATGATTATATAATGTAAAACACTGTCCTCCATTATGAAGAACTTGTGTATGTATACATATTTCCTTTTAAATTTCACAAATAGCCCTTGTACTATTTTTCAGTTTTCACTTGAAATAATCACCTTGCTATATTATTTGAGAATACACAAAGAAAAACAATCTAAAGGTTAATGTAAGAAAAGGTTAAAAGTTTCAATGCAGTTTGAGTTAGAAACCAGTCACTCACTTCGATGAAAACCTGACTGAATTCCAAACAGGTTTAGATGCCATACTAAGCTGAACAACTTAGTAAAAAATATAGATATATTTAAATGTTATATACTTAGTAAACTTCCAATATACTACCATTATACCAAAATAATGTATTTATCTATTCATTACCTAATCTTTATCCCTAGACAAAATTCATGTGCATATTATAACTAAAAAATACACTAATATACAATATACCTGCTTACAAACACATAGGTAGCCATAAATAAAACTTTATTATTTAATTTCATTTACAAGCTACCAAATATTATGTATAATACACAGTGCTGAACACTTAAATGGCTATAGTCATGGAAGAGTCCAGACTGAATGGAAAGCTGTTGATAAAGGAAAGATAAAGCAAAGTAATACTGTAAAAGAAAGGTGGCAAAAGCATAATTTTGCCATAATAAAATCAATCGGATTTATAATTATACATCAGTTCTGGTTAAAACAAAGTCTGAGTGCCATGCGATTCTCAGCTTTATTATTTGAAGTCTAGCTAAAGTCTGTATAGTCATTTTCTTTTGCAGTTATTAAAATAAAAAAAGTTAAAAACTATAGCAGCAACAAGCAAACCCTGTGACAGGAAGGCAAGGGTCAGAACTAAAAACTTTTATACAGTGTGTTTAGGGAAAGTGCAGTTTATCTTCCATCAGCAGGAGTTCGACTGAGAGACAACATGATGCGGGCAAATCGCTCACACAGTTCATGAGTGGAGTATGAAGGTAACTTGGGAGGCTCATTGAAACCTTTAATCTCTGTAGAACAGTCAAGCAGTTTTGGCAGAAAATCTGTCAGCTTTTCTTGGAGGTTTGCTGCAAATACAACAAGCAGATATAGCTAAACATAGAGACAAATTATGAGGTGATCGTTTGCAATATAATTTATTAGCTGATTAGTGGCTAGTTGATGTTTATTTCTAAATACTATATAAAATAGTTGCCATTTGGGGGAAGAGATAAAATATAAATGGCAACAGTAATGTATACAACTTAGTTTGTAAGTATGGAAAACAAATAGTAATGATGTGAATGTGAAAATACTACAGAACATTAAAAAATGCCAAGAATATGTAGCATCTTATTTTAATTGCTTCCAATCCCAACAAATCAGGTACCTATAGCAAATGTTTAAACTCACATTCCATTTCTTGTCCTAAGTAGGAGCACCATCGATTCCTCATGTCTTCTACAGCAAGTATATCTTTCTCTTCCATTTCATCCACCAGTAATAGGGGCAAAAATGGAACAATAAACTCATTCATAATAATCAAACCATTGTTTACTTCTCGATCTTCTCCAGATTCAAAGAGTTCTGCAGCTTGTTCATTTAATTTCTTTTTGCAATGAGAAAAAAAGAACAGATTTGTTTCCTTCATTAATTAAAATACCTGTAAGTGTTGCTACTGAGGACAAAATAATAAGTATGTTCATAAAAACTGGTGAAAAAAATGGCAGAAAAAACAATCTAAGCCTATTTTAGAACAACAAAGTATCTTAGAAAAAGCTATGCATGTAACAACAGAACAGAAATGAAAGCAAAATACAGTGGAGAAGACATTATTGTGTTTTTAAAGTTTATGTTTAACTTATATATTACTTTGATCATAACTGAAAGAGTCATTTAATAGTCTCCACATATTAACTTCTCTCAGCTTGAAAATTTTATATGCACCCAAAATAATTTTTAAAATAAAGAAACTCAGGTTCCATATTAATTTTGAAAAACCCATTATCTTCTCCATAAATATCAAGTGAATACATACTATTATATTCCTTAATATAAAAATGTTAAGCTGATAAAAATAATTCATTTTTTCTATAACAGATTTTTAATGAATATACACCATACGCTACCAAGTATTCTACAGATACCAAAGCAAACAAAAAACTGTTATGGAGCTTACATTTTGGTGCAAGCATCAGCAAATTTCTGCTGGATTATTTTAAGGTTTGAGAGTCTATATTTATATACAGTTTCTGTCCTGGCTACTCAATTTTGCCATTACTGGACAAAGGCAATCATATATAAGAGATACATTAATAGTCATTTCTGTATTCCAACAAAACTTTATAAAAACAAATGTAGACCAGAGTGCAAGCCATAGAATGCTTACTACTGATTCAAAATGCAGAAATTCATGCAACAAGAAATGCAGACCTAAGAAACACAATACTGATATACTAAAAGCCATGATATTTAAGGGGTTACATTTGAAATCTTATGTTAATGTGATGAATCTTAAAACTGAATTTAAAATAGAAAAATTATCTGTGTTTATATTATAAATTCTTGTACAACTGATTTTTACTGTGGAAAGAGGACTGTACTAAAAGCCCAACTCTCCATTAATTATTCAATCTTGAACAAATTAGTTAAATCTCTTAGCTTCAGTTACTTTATATAAAAATGAGACACTTCCTCATATACTGCTTAAAAAGATTAAATGAGGTTAAGAAAATTACATAGTTTTCTCTTTATAAACATAATTCAAAATTTGAATTATCGTTATTCTGGAGGTTAATGTTTAGTTCACTGAAGCAAAGAATGGCCTAGAATATCCTGAATATATTCAAAGCCAAACTTGTTCATCCTCTTATGATTCCCCATGCTAAACCTCAACTACAGTCGGGCAGCTTTGACTTTTCCCTTTCCTATTTTTACTCATTCAGCAGTTACCATGTCCCTATATTTCACTTCCTTTATCATCTTCTATACCTCTTCTTCACACCCACCATACTGCTGCCTTACTTAAGGATTTCACATGCATCCTTTGTCTTCTCCTTCTAGAGATCCTAACATTAATCTGTATTTCTATTTCTCTATCATCACTGCCGGAATTATGTTCTGGTGGGGGGAAAAACTGATTATGTTAAACGTAACTGAATTTACACTGGTACAAACTGATTAGAATGGCATATGAGCTTCTATGTCATCTGACATTAGGCTTGTCTTCCCGCTAACTCCATTATTTTATACCTTAGCCACAATAAACTCATCTTCATTTTCTTTGTATACATGCTAGGTCAGTGGTGACAAACCTATGTCACACCAGCTGTTTGTTATCACTGGAAGCTCTAAAAGGTTCACCACCACTGTACATGGTGTCCTTTTGACTAGAATGCTCTCCATTTTCTACCATGTATAAAACTCCTATTCATCCATTAAGATATAATTCAGTGTCTCTTAAGAATTTTCCAACAATTCCAGGCATATGACCATATAACTTTGCATATTTCTCATACTGGTACTTACTCTGGAATACAAAACTTATTTATGTATGTCTCTTACCAGATGAGTTCTCTGAACACAGGAAACGTGTCTTACTCATCTGTACATCCTTCAAAACCTAATATTCTGTATATACATAATATGGGAAAAAAAAACCCACAAGGGAACACTAAAATAATCTTTAGGAAGTTTGATCTAAAACACTATATAAAACTACTAAGCATGGCCGGTTTACTATCAAAAAAATGAAAGGAGAACTATTCTTTTTTTTTTTTTAATGTTCAGGAAAATCATCAAGTTGTTGTATTTATATTTAAAATTAGCAATACTAAAATGCCTCCATAGCACAAGAATTATTTGTATTTAAATTAAAATTTTCAACACAGTCAATTGCTTACTGCTATATACTTATATGAAACTGAATTTTTTAAAAAGTGAAATACATGATTCAAATATTCCTTCTCAGGAAGCTTTTTAGCCTTTGAAACTGGTCAAAGTAACAAAGTCATCCTTGGGGCTGGCGGTCTAACTTAATGGTAGAGTGTGTGCCTAGCATAGGTGAGGCTCTGGGTTTGATCTCCAGAACCACAGACAAACTGGTAATAAACATATAAAAATATTATCCTCAGTAGATATAAAACAGGAAACAATTTAAGTTTAAAAATGCACTGAAATGCAGTAAAATCAGCAGAGAGAAAAACAGCAGGATCCTAACATTTTACTATTCCTGATCAAAAACTTTAAAGATCTATTGCACACTAAAATTAGTATAAAACTAGTTAACTTCTACTGAAAGTGTATCTCATTAGTGGACCCACTTAAAGTACTTTAAAGTAGATTTTATCCACATAATAAACCCATATAAATTTTAAAAATATATACAGTACAGTACTCTGAATATTTCTGTCTCTATTTTTTCACAGGAAATAAATGACAACTTAGTTCACAACATAGAACAGATGTTAATAGTTAACTGAAAGTGAGATCTAATCAAAATATTTTTAAATGGAGTCTGTGATCTTAGACATGTAAGCTAGCGGATCCAAAGAATATCAACAATGTACTCCAGACATGTAGAATTACATGAACTAGAGCAAAAACACTTTTTTCTTAAAGTAACTTTTAAAAGCTTGTAGTAACAGTAACGTTTCAACATATAGTGCAAATAGGTGAGGAGTAAAAAACCAAGCACTCCACACAAAAAAAGGACATTGTATCACAATGAATCTTAGACTTTATGCACAACAACTACCTAACATTTATAAAATTTTTTGTTTTCTGGAATAATAGTATTTCTTTATGATCTATGCAGCTGCTCTTTACCCACCAATACAGGGACTGTAGTGTGATGATGAACTCTAAATATATAACAAAACAATCTGATCTCAATTTAAGAACATTCTTGGTTTATCACCTAAATATTTGGGATAAAGAAGAAGGAATTCAGTACATTTTCAATCTTAAAGGAACAGACCCAGTGTATAAACATCACTGTAATTTCTTAACCTATCAAAGTTTATAGAGTCAATCCTTAGCGTAAGTCTGAAAAGCCTGCCCAAAGAGAAACACATACTGTGCACATTCAACTTACTAGTAAACATTCTCTTCTATAATGTGATATCAACTCCTCATCATGTCCTCTGTATGGGCCCTTGGACAAGAGTTCTTTGTTATTCTGATAAGCACAGATAAGGAACAGCAAGGAATCTATATAACTTAAAAATTAAAAACAAATATATAACATTAGCATTTCATTTTTGTTAAAAAAGAAACTAAACTGCAAGTATAAAATACTGTAAATAAACACTTAAATTTTTCTTATCTAAAACAACATTGTGATAAAAAATGTATCATCCGATATACTGTGTCCACCCAGAAGCATTGTTCTAGCAACAGCAACACCTGAAACCAGGACACACCTGTTTTAAAAGTAAAAAAATAACAAAGGAGCTAGGAATTAAGAAAGACTGAGTGAAGAGGTCATACTGATAAATTTAGATAGTGTCTCTGTATTCTTTAGTATGTATTTTTCTGATTTTTCAATTTATACTCAAAACTAAGACTGACATGAAAGTTAACAATCTATTTAGTAATACAACATCATTTTTACATAAAAGGAGGATCAAATTCCATTGTCATATGATTATAAATATCATTTGGTTCATGTACTATTGGGGAAAACTTAGGTTTCTTCTATGTGTAGACATAGTTCTAGTCATGGAGAAAATGCAAAAGACAGAAGAGAGAATATCCAAAGGAGTTGAAGAAGTAGAAAGAGAAACAAGTGAATTTTATAACTGGGACACCTACTGGGATAAAACAAAAGTTAGAAAGCCCATAACTAATGTAAAAGGATGGCAGAGTTAGGTTTATATGTTGTATTAACACAAGACGTCTGGATGTCCTGAAGCTGAAACCAAGTTTTAACAAAAGAGGGAGAAAATATTTAATAGCATGTTGTGTTTTTATCTAATTAGCCTTCTCTTAACATGTTAGAAAATATATTACATATCTGAAATATGAAAGGTATTGTATCATCTTTCATTACCATAACTTCTCATAACTTAATACAGAAAAATACAGCATGTAAAAAATGAAACACTGTAAGCAATCACATATTTGAAATTCCACATTATGTGATCAATCAGTGTTATTGGGTTCAGATATAAAATAAATCTCCTTCATTTCCCAGCTATAAGTATGAAATAATTTTAAATGTAAATTTAGGAGGAAATTAGCATACAAATTCATGAAAATCAGATTACATATCTGAAATGGCCATGAGTTTAATTTAAACATTTTTAGAAAATGTATTTTTTTCGGGGATTTGATTTTGAGAAACTTGAGCAAAAATTTTATTTTCAAATAGTTTAATAAATATATCAATTCGAGATTTTATAAAAAAAATGGAGTCATAATATTAAATGTTACTTTACACCATTAAATTGTAATGGCTGGTTATTTAATAAATAACTGGCATACCTATCTTTTCTAGGTACTAACATTTTTATTAAGAAAGATAGCTCCTGAATGGCATTCATATTTAGTTTTATAGAACCAAGTCATCTCTCAGAGAATAGCTCTGAAACCATTACACTGGTCCAGATCTTCTCTAAGGTGCACAAAACTGCATGTTTTATTCGATCTTTAAATTACTTACAAATGCATAGAATTCATAATAAGATTCATCAGTCCAGTTACCACACTCTTATTTAAGAAAAAATAAGACCATGTAGTCCGGCAAACACTCGTTATCTTCTACTTATACTACTATAATGTTATGGTTCCTACAACATTTACTTCACCACTCACAGAATGCCAAGAAACCATCAGTTAAATATTTTACTGAAGGCTTTCAACTGTTATGTTTGCATTAAAAATAAGTTTGACACCATCTTTTGGTATGTTTGATATATAGTTAACTAAGGTAACTGTTATAAAGTGACAAATTAACACTCCTTTTAAAAATATTCCATAAATACTATGTCACATTACTAATTATCTAGTTGATCATCCAAGTTTAGTAAACATTTACTATACTAGAATACAGATGAACAAATATATAAAAAGTGATCAGCAAATTAAGAAATTTAAACATTTTTCCAGGTTACATCTAAAAGTCCTTTAACAAAAGCCAACTAGAAGAATTAAGGAAGCAGCTACAGAGTTAGCTACAAATGGATACCAATTTTTTTGAGGGGAGTGGGAAGGTGTTTTTTTGTGGAGGGTCACTGAGAAAAGTCTTACTACATTGCCCCAGGCTGGTCTCCAAGTTACAGATTCATGAGATTCTCCCGCTTCAAAATACACTTTGCATCTACTTCATTTAATTCAATCAAATAAGGACTGGATGGGGTTGGGGTCTCCATTTTAGTTTCTCTAGTTAGTTGTGTAACCTTGACAAGGTTATTACATCTCTGAGAAGCCTATTTTGTTTATCTAAAAGACTGAAATATCTTTTTGATCTCACTGTATTCAACTGTAAGATCAAATCAGTATTTTCCTCGCGTTAAGTATAAATCTCAGAAATCTTGAAAGTGAATTTGAATACTCTTATTTAAAAAATAAAATAACTCATTAAACAGAACTGTTCATCAAAATACTTTTCAATTTCAGTGATCAAGGTGAATCATTTTGTAACACAATGACCAGGACTTTAATAATATGAATCTAAGTATTTAAATAGAATGTGAAGCAAAATATTTCTTTTTCTTTTTATGTTGTAATTCTTAAAATTTGATAATTATAAAAATGCCCTCTAAAACAGTACTATGCAAATAGAACTTCCTGTGATGATTGTATTTGTACTGGTCAATACAGTGATAACTAGTCACGTAGCTGTTTAACAGTAGAAATGTGGCCAGTTTCACTGTTACTTTAACAATTTTAATTACTGTAATTTAAATATGACTCGTCATATGTTTGGTGGCCACCATGTTCAACAGTAAAGCTACAGGAAAAAAATGTCCATCTTGTCATTAAAAAGTCATTACCTCAGTGTGGGATTATGACATTTTATAAGAAGAAAGAAAAATAAACAATATTTTTTTAAATTTAGTTATAATAAGACACTTTTGAAATAAAGTAACTTCTCAAAAATCACCAGTTAAGTAAATTAATATTAAGGATATAAATTTAGAAATACAGTATGTCAAGAAATAAGTAAATGCAAACTAGTACATAATCAAAAATAGTAAGTCCAAAATCTATCCTTTTTCATTATTAAAATAATAATAAAATAATTATAATATTATAGCTATTAAACCAAAATTCCTTTAAGACTATTTTTAATTTCAACAAACATTAAAAGAAACCCTTTTACATTTTGAGTGATAACATAAACTAATATAATCACCATGAAAAATTAGTATGGCGATTCCTCAAAAAACTACAAAGAGAAATTTCTTTGACTCAGCTACTTCCCCCTAGGTTTCTTCTCAAAACAATCACCGACATCATATTACAGTGATACATAAATAGCCATGTTTATAGCAGCACAAATCATAATAGTTAAATCTTGAAAGCAGCTTGTATGTCCATCAGCAGATGAACTGATAAAGAAAATGTGGCATTTATAAACAATAGAGTTCTACTCTGCCATAAAGAAAGATAAACTTGAGTCATTTGTAGGAAAATGAATGCACCTGGAGAACATAATGTTAAGAGAAATAAATCAGACACACAAGCTTAAATATCTCGTATATGAGAAACCCAAATTATAAATGAAAAGCAAAATAAAAGATAATAAGGAAGAGGGAAATAGAGCTTTCTCAAATGGGAAGAGTATCAAGAGATAATGGGAAGGGAGAGAAAGGAGATGAAAAAGGAATTAAGATGTGTTATATACATGTATCAACTCCACACAAGAAGTGTAAACATTATGTACTGTAAACATGTACTAATAAAAATGAATGAATGAATCAATAAATATAATTAATGTGTTTGTAGTATTTAGAAGTTTCCTACAGATATACTTTTTATAGTGTTTTGGAGTTCAAATAACATGCCCTGTAAGTGTTTTGGAGGGGAGAAGCAGTGAACTGAACTGTAGCCACTGAGATATTGGAAACACTATCCTAAGGTAGTATTAGACATGGAATCAGCATGAAAAGGCTTGATGAGTTCAGGCAGATATGTGGGAGTATAAGGAGTTCCATGCGTTTGGCTATGGAAGCACAGAGCCAAGATATGTTGGTCCCCAGCAAACTTTCTACTACAATGTTTGGCTATTGGCTTCAATCCAATTCCATGTGATGATAAACTTCAACTGTCACATTTAAGAGCTTACAGAAACAAAAACACTAATGCCAAACTTACATTTAATTTAAAATAGAAAATATATTTTAGGTGAGGTACATGGGAACTCTCTATACTAAACTTGTAATTTTCCTATACTATCAAATTGTTTCAAGATAAAAACCTTATTAAAAATGTATATTGTGAGTAAAATTTTTCTATGAGGTCATTACTGAATAGAAATATAAAAAATAATTTTTCATATTTGTTCACTTTGCCTTACCTTTCCCTTTGAAAATTTTCTAGTCCAATTATGAGATACATAGTTGTTTCTCTGAACTTCTTATAATCCTGATGCCACTCCTGTAGGAGAAAAGTATGAAAAATATAAGATTTAAAATTACAAAGAGAAAAAAATAAAATTACAATGAGAGTGCTCAACAAATGACACATTATTCTGATAACTATTCAATTTAAGGTAAACAATTCAAAATTAACTAGCTTTAAATCAGATTTTCTGATAAGACTACTTATAACAATATAAAAATTATTCCGCATTGATGAGGACTTAAGCAATAAAGATCTCAGTAGATAAAAAATACAAAGGCAGAATAATCAATTATTTTTCTTTCAAAAATTCTTCAATATAAAATCACATTACTAGAATATTAGAGTATAGTAATATTTTTCAAAATGCTTGGGGCCAGATGTATCTCAATTTTGGGGTTTTGTGGTTTTGGAATACTTACATAGACTTTACCTGCTGAACATCCCTAATCCAAAAATCCACAATCTGAAATGCTCCAAAATCCAAAACAATTTACCCATCATTCTGGTGCTCAAAAAATTTTGAATATGGAAGCATTTCAGAAAATGTAGCTCTACCACAGTGAAGGTAGGAAGTACATAGTTTATTTCTTTAGTATATATCAAGACTTGAACAGATACTTGACACGGATTTAAACACATAAAAGAAAAATGTTATACATCTCTGTAATTTTGCCAAACTTGTGATAAATCTCCCTTTAAATGTTGCAGCTGAAAAGTCTGTTTACCTGAGATTCAATGGAAGGATGGTTGCAGTTCACAGTTTATTGCCCCTCTCCTCTAAAACAATTACATGCCATGTATTACAGTACGTGATTCTGAGCTGATACCAAAAGTGGAAATATCTCAACTTGTTTAATAAAAATTTACTCAAGAAAATAAAAATTCAATACAGGATTGATATAAAAGAATATCAAAGAATGTTAAAGCTTTTATACACACATCACTGTAAATAAATATGAAATATGTAGACAAGTTAATCACCAAGTGCCACCTCCTTGAATATAAAGTACTCATTTTCATCTTAATTTTTCAAGGCATAATTTTCATACTACTAAACCTTAGTAAACAAAGATAAAGTTCATTCTGAAAGCATAAATTTAGCTTTTCCAGGAAAGGTACTAAAACTGCCACTCTGTGCTGTCGGTAGAATAGCCTTAGACATTCTAATTAGATAAAATTTTTTTGCAAAAGGATGACAGTAAATGTTCTAAGTGTTGCAGGCCATGCAGTCTCTGCTTCAGCTACTCAACTGTAACTAGTATGAAAGTGGCCACAGACAGTTTGCAAACAAGCAGCTGTATTCCAAAAAAATTTATTTACTAAATCATGTGGTGAGCTGCATTTGGTGTGGATGCCAAGTTTGCTGATTCCTGAGCTTAGAGCAAAGAAAACATTTGATGAATGTGCAAAATGGGAATAAAACCAAGTACTTAACACCCATTTAAATATCTGTACAATTCACTGGCTCATCAGGTAAAGAGAATATGAGGTTTCGGAATAAAAATACCCTGAACACAATCTGTTGAAACAACCTGGGAGAGGAACTGTAGAATATCATCTTAATTAAAAAGTTCCATAAATCTTAGGAATAAGGTTAAACAGGAACCGATTTTTAGGGCACAGATTCAGAGCAATTATCAGTAAAAAATGATTATATTTGCTTCTCATAGTCATGAATGAGGAAACAAAGCATCTATGGCCACAGACAGCATACGTTGACCAACAAATCTCTGGTAAATAAACATCTGTGTACCCTGGCCATGTTAATTTCTAGAGAGCTTCATACAGACGCCTTTCAAAACTGAAATGGATTTAGTATATGAGGTGAAGCTTAATCATGCTGACTTGATTGGCTCAGATGCCACTTTGGGGATTAGTAAAGCACACATCAGGATATGTGCCTGGGTAGGTCTTGCAGGCTTGACCCCGAGTCCTGTATCTGGTCCCTCACCCTTTTTTGTCTGGAGCTGCTACTGTACTCTGCTTTCAGGCCACCAAGAACTAAGGAGCTCTGCTCCACCATACCTCTATAATGTTCTTGTCTTCGTGTCAGCTAGTCACAGACTGAATCCTCTGAGATCATGAGCCAAATAAACATACACTCCTTTAAATTGTGAGTGTCAAGTATTTGGTTCCAACAAGTGGAATGCTGACTAATAGAGGAAATTGATGCCACAAGTGGCATTATTACTGGACAGTACTTAACCATGAGAAGCCTTTAGAATTGATTTGTGAGAAAAGTTTAGAAAGGTCTGGAGATGTAGCCTAGACAAGCTTGGCATGCTGCAAGAAGAGCCTGATGGGTGACTATTCAGACCTCAAAAGACCAGAATGCTAATAGGAATGTAGACAGTAAAGGCCAGGTTCAGGAGCACCCAGCTGGGAATAAGGGCTCCACTGGCAAGTGAAACAGGACCTAAATGTATTACATTCTAGGGAAATGTCTACCTGTCCTGAGACTCTGTGGAAGACTGAGATTAATGGCAGTGGACTGACTGATCTAGTGGACAAAATGTTCAAGTCAGCCCAGTGTTCAGGATGTGTCATGGATACTGTTTTCTGCATTTAGCCAGATTCACAGGAAAAACTGTGAGGAAAAAGCACAGCAGAAAAATGTGAAAACTCAAATTTTGGCCCAACAGGAATGATGTGTAAAGCTGTGGCCACAGGAGGTATGACTGCTGAGGAGCACATTAGCACCATTAAAAAGAAACCATGTAATTTGTAGGACAAAAAGAAAGATGCATTGAGGGCATCTCAGAAATCAGAAAAACACCATTCACTGCATTCTCAAGGGTGCAAAAGTGTCAACCTTTCGTTTCTGAGAAGAGTCTCTGGAATCCCTGCTGGAGGATAGCCTCCTAAGAAACTGGTTCTGTGGGATTCATTTCACTATGCTCAGCCCTCCAGGTATGCAGAGGCTATGCACTACAGCCCACAGTCCAAGAGAGCATGGCTACTGCTCCCAGTGACAGCAGAATTTGTCATCATTCATGTGATGCTGATTTTACTGGCATGCAGCATGCAAGAGTTGTGGAGTCAGGGAGGCTTCCACCAAGATTTCAAAAGTAGGTCTGGGAGGTCAGGCAAGGAGGTCCGGTGAGGGCAGTGTATGAAGATGTAGGAATGAAGAAGGTGGTTCAGTAGACTCCTCAGGAAATACAAAATGCCAGAAGCATGAAACAACTCCTCACGAAAAGTTGCAGGCTATTAGCAGAGTCAGTCCAAAAGAGAGATCATGTGAACTACAGTCAGTAAGGGTACAGAGGTGGGACCACGCAAGCCCTATGCAACTCATAGACCACCATGTGCCCCAGGATGCCATATATGAAGCTATGGGACTTAATGTTGGCTCTCCTGCACTTTGGTCTTGCTTTGGTTCAATTTTTTTCTACCCCCCATTCTTTGCTTTTAGAATGTGAATGTCTACCCTGTGCTGTCATACTTTGGAATTACATACTTATTTTTGATTTTTCCTCAGAAGGGACTTTCACTTGGATTTGTGAAATATGCTTGACTGTTAAAACTTTAGGGCAGAGGTTACTGTGTTTTCAGTCATATATAAGATACCTGTGTCATGTTACACAAAATTATTAACTTAATTGTGCTTATTTGGAAAGAATAGTTTAAAGAGATATGTCTGCGTGTCAAATTGAAAAGGGGTGGAATTTGGTGGCTAAGCTTAATTGTGTCAAGTTGATTCACTTGGGAGACACACAGGGAATGATTAAAGCATACTTCTATGCCTGGGAGCGTCATGTAGGCATGACCTTCGGTACTGTATGTGGTCCCTGGCCCCCACGTCCACTCTTGACACTGTTCTCCTGCTCTATTTGTAGGGCACCATGAACTAAGCAGCTAAACTCCACCATGTCCTTCCTTTATGATGCTCCTGTCATGGAGTCAGTTTATCACGGACTGAGTCCCCTGAAACTGTTGAGTCAAATAAATCATTTCCTACTTTAAGTTATGGGTGTCAGTTAATTGGTTCCAGCAATCAGAAAGCTAATACAGAATATAAAGTACAAAAGAAATCCAATATTCTTTTTTTACTCCCAGAGTCACTTATTGAAAAGCATTTCCACTGTTCACTGATTTACCTGCCAACTCTGGCACGTTTATGTCTATATATGAGTGAATCCTAAATTTTCTATTCAGTTCTACTATCCTGATTTAAAATATCCCTGTGATAATATTATAAAGCTAAAAAATACACAGTACATCTTGATGTATATTAGAATAAGCCTTTCTACTCTCAAAGAATATCTCAGGTAGACTGCTATCTTTGCACTGCCATAGAATTTTTTTAGGGAGATTGTGAAGCCCCACAAGTGAACTTATAGAATTTTCATAGGGACTACACTGAAACAATAAACCATTTAGCAAAAACTGACATTAGATTTTCCAAATATCATCTGCACATGCATTTATTTGTGTTCTTTAACGTTTCCCATTAAGTTTTCTTATATTCTAGTACACATAATTTGTTAATTTGGAGGTACTCCATAGTTTCAGATGCTACTGTAAGTAGGGTCATGTTTTATAAATTTCCTTTACTAATTATTAGTTGCTGATGTCCCCAAATAAAATTAAAATATAAAATTACAGATTTGCAGACACAAAGCTCTTTTAAATCTACAAGTATCTGTAGGTTTTGCTTGAATTTCTGGTTATGAAAATCTGAAAATAATGATTTTTTCTAACTTTTTACTAAGTTTTGTTGCCTTACTACCTCTTTCCTTATCATAAAAATAAAGCTTTTAATGTTCATAATACTATATATTTGCTGTAGCTTTGTTGTATATTTTTGTTTTTAGAGATACTTTTTGATGGACTAAAAGCAGTTACCTTATATGCTAGATTAGCTAAGGGTTCTCATCAAAATTAGTGCTCTTCTATATTCTTCCTCTTGTTGGTTAATGTGGTGAATTACAATCACCATTTAAAGAAATCTAAAGTAACTAAGTATGCAAATGAGTGCAAACATTAATCAAAGGCATGTAGGAAAGCAACTTAAATTTACTAAATTTATAAATAAAAAGACAAAATATGCATCACTAAATGTAAAGGTCTAAAGAAAACAGTTAATGCTTGAAATGGTGCCATTAAAATAAAAAATACAGCATGCTTTCCAAGTAGCACAGTAGCTGCAAATGCAGGTTCTGTTAGGCATATTATAAACGTCTAGCTACAAAAGCAAGTGCCTTCACCTCTCTCTGTCTCTCATTCTTGTGAGTAAAATAGGAGTAAG
Source organism: Hystrix cristata (assembly GCA_004026905.1). Lineage (NCBI taxonomy): Eukaryota > Metazoa > Chordata > Mammalia > Rodentia > Hystricidae > Hystrix > Hystrix cristata. The sequence goes on along the minus strand of PVJO010001268.1, from coordinate 133,672 downwards.
ACCACCACCTACATCATCCTGTTACTGTCTCGATTAAATCAGTTAACACATATAATTCGTTACATTGTTTTTAAGCTAGAAAAGTTTAAAAAGTAGGTGAAAAGTACAGTCAGAATCCAAACGAGGACTGCACATAAAAATAAAAACCAAAAATTTCCCTTTTGGTTTTAACTTTTGGTATATATGACATTATACCAAACTAACCCCAAAATTATTTATGAAAGTATTAACTGACTACTAACATAGAAATTTACCTTTTATCATCTATATCAAATTTGAACTTAGTTGTGCTGAAGAAAATCAACAATCTACAGAATAGCACAATCTAGCACTCCACCTTTCAATAAACTACATTACCTCATATTCCTCTAAGTTTACTTCTTCAGGTTTTATCATTTCCAGTTTGGCCTGAGCAACTTTCATTATGTTGTGACACCTTCAAATAAGAAAAAATATATACTAAATCAAATGCAAACTCCGTCAAAAGTGAATAATGTGTGTTACACAAAAGTAAATAGCCAAACACATACAAAAATGAAGTCTACTGTCACTGAATATGCTTAAGGAAATAACTCAGTCTTACAAGAAAAATACGGTTTCTGAATCAATGTTGGATAGTTACAAAGAAGACAGTTTAAATTTAATTCAAATTTACCATGTTACATTTATAATTGGCTTTTAAATTAAATTCTATTAACGCAGTGTACACACATGTGGTACAATAAAACTTGTTTTTATCATGTTTATTTGAGTATACTGGAAAATCAATCCCAGGGCCTCTAGCATTAGGCAAGTACAGTACCACTAAGCAACACTCCCAGATCTTTTTCCTTTTTTTGTGTTGTCTCATTAAATTGCCCATGCTAGCTATAGATTTCAGATCCTCCTGCTTTAGCCTCATGAACAGGATTACAAGTGTGCACAAATGTGCACAAGGCATAATCTAAAATACATTGAATGTTTACATTTTTAAAATGTATGACAGTTGCCATTTATCTTCAAAATATTTTCCCTCACTTAGAAAACACTTCCACCACTGTTCTTGCCACTTTCTGACGTGGTTTTGTAAGTTCTCTTTCAGATTTTTGGTGAGACTACGATAGCTGCCTTGATATCCTGAATGATTCAAAATGTTGACATTTTATGGTCATTTTTACTTTGAGGAAGAGCCAGAAGTTACAAGGTACCAGACGTCATGAAAAAGGTGAATGAGAACACCCAGCAATTTTTTACGACCCTGTCTTTTTGATGGATGGTACGCAGCACCAACACTCCCCATACTTTTGATCACACCTCATAAAGACGTTCATGTCAGAGGACGTCCAGAACTGCTTCAGAAAGTGGCACAAATGATGGCATAAGTACTGCATGTTCAAAACTAGGGGTGCTTTTTGAGAGAAATGAATGACAATGTGACTTTTGTTGTAATAAATCTTTTGAATTTAAGCATTCTATATTTTGATCAGAACTCATAGATATATACATATATATGTATATATATTAAGCAAGCTCAAAAGATATTACAGTTTTTTTTATCCCCAAATGGCAGTATTCTTAAATAGGAAAAAGGAAAACAAAATATGCCTATAATTTCAGAACAGAAACATTTTAATGGACTTTATGATCAGAATCACTGCCAAAGAAATTCCCACAAAATACATCTGGTTCATTTCGAGCACAAAAAAGGTCAAGTTATCAAAACCTCCTTGTCCCAAGGACAGATTAATTGAAAGGACTGAAAAGGCAGCCAGGTATGGTGGTGCACACCTGTAGTCCCAGCACTCTGGGAGGGTGAGGCAGGAAGATCGAAAGGTCAAGCCAGCCTGGACAACTCAATGACTTAGTGAGACCCTGTTTTGTTTCCCTCTCATATTCTCTTTTGTTACCCACTTTTTATTCAGTATTTTTGACATTCATAAAAGTATAATCATTTATTTCAGAGTTAAAGTATAATTACAATGAACTCTAAGACAGCGTGACTGTTTCTGTAAACTAAAACTAACTTTAATACCCTGGATCTTTTCCTAGGGTCTAAATTTTTAAAATATCATTCATTCTAATTAGATAAAATTTTAAACAGAAGTTTCACATGAGTTTCTAAAAGAAAATGGTTTTACATGAAACAAGTTAACTTTTCTAAGCCTTCTTTTTAGGTCAAAGAATGCTTAATTATTTTACTTGAACACATGACTAAAAACTTTTTTCTAGTGATTCTTAAAAAAAGGCAGTTTTGCTCTCCATGGGGTAATCTGAGAAGACAGTAACTGTGGGGTTATTTACAGTTATTTGAGAACACAGGGAGATAGATGTTTTAAGTTGTGGCAGCTTAGGGTCCTACTGACACCTAGTAGGTAAAGATCAGGGACGTTGCTAAATAGCCTAGAAAACAGGACAGCCCAGACAACAAAATTATCTGGCCTAAAATGTCCTTTAGTATGGCAGCTGAGAAATCACATTTTTCTCTGAAACACCAAATCCCATAAGGACTGATTTCTTGATTCATAATTAAAACATAATAAAATCACCAAAATTAATTTACTTCAAATTTTTAAAAGGCCATGGTTATAGGCTTTAGAGAAATTACTTTGTAATTAACTAACGTCAAATTTGTGTTATACTTGTTAAAATGTGTTCATGTATGTATAAAATGAAGATACAAAATTTACTTCAGGAAGCTGTAAAAAACAAAGACATTTTCAGCAGACATATTAGGTATTTCACATTCTCATATTACCTTTCATCAAAACTCAAATTTCTATCACCAAATTGTTCCAGCAATGTCTTCTCAATGATTCTCTTTGGGGCCTGGTTTTGGACAAAGTAGACCACTACATGACGTAGACGGTAATCTGTTTCTGGGGGCGTGTCCTCTTGGGCCAATTTAACCAGCCTTGAATACTCCAATTTAATTGCCTATAAACGAGACAAAAATGACAACTTGCGTCAGTTTTAATAACTAAAATACTTCAATATTACAATTTTAATTCTTTTTGCACTCAAATGTGTTTTTCCACTTTTAGTATATTATAAATAAAGTCAATACATCTAAGAGTATTGCCCCACATTCCATGCATTTACAGAATTTTCTGAGTAACTAAGCTTACAGGACGTTCCTTATCTTATCACCAGATCAACATCCTTTTAGTTTGCACACAACAAAGTGATAAAATAGTATGTTCAAGATTATGATGTGACAAATTTTGTGAAATTTAACAAAATCTGTTCAAAGTCTACTGGGAGACATCATAAGACATACAAGCTAAATGTTCCTACATATCTTACCTTTCTAGCATCAGTTTGTATACCCAGATTCTAGAACTGATACACGGCCCTCTAGAATGCCCCTATCTCATAAATGCACAGAGAAACTACTACAATTAACTCAGCTGAACAGTACATGAAGAAAGCACTAAAGCTAACCCCGAGGTTCTAGTTATCACAAAGTGAGTTCCTCACTGTTAATATTTGAATTTTATTTTGATTTTATTTGAATCAGTGATTATATATTGTTATCAATATTATCTCAATGTTTGTTTTTTCTTTACAAACATAAACATCTCAGAATTTATAAGTAATTATATGAAAGAGTAAATATGAATACACGTCCACATACGGGCAAAATCCGAAAAATATTTGACTGTCTATATAGGGATATGTACCCTGTATCAAATAATAGTGTATACATGAAGTTCATATCATAAAGGTGGGCTTGTATCTAAATTCTAGCTCCATTAGCCACAAAACACTTGGGTCTCCATGCAAGATATACAGAATTTCAAAAAACCCATCGTATTGGAAAGGTTTTTCTTTCTTTCCTTTTTTTTTAAACAGGCTGGGGATCAAACCCTGGGCTTCACACATGCTACTCAATCACTAAACCACATCCCAGTTCCAGAGAGGTTTCTTAAGTGTGTCCCTTCCTGAAATAATTCTTATGGCTATGTTTCACTGAAGGGATAAAAAGTTAACAATAAACAAACCTGGTGTGAGTAAGGTTAAATTTTGTGACAGAAAGCATAAATTACAATCTGGGTGTATTTCACCCAAACTTACTCATACTGGAAATAAAATACTGTCATTATGTAGCATTACATTTCTTTAAAGGGAAGGTTATAACTCCTTTCTATTTAGCAAAGTGCAGAGTAAGGTAATCGTTTCTTACAGCTGTTACTCTTAAATTCATTGCGGGGGGGAGGGGACTGGTGCCCCTCTCAGTACATACGTACATACCATTCCAAAATCTTATTGTTGTAATTAAAAACAGCCATAAAGAGCCAGTCTTGGTAGTGTAGCCCCATAATCCTAGCACTCCGGGAGGTTGAGGCAGGAGGATCACAAGTTCAAGAACAGTCTGGACAACTTAGTGACTTAGACCCTGTCTCAAAATTAAAAATAAAGTGCCAGTATCGTAGCTCAGAGGAAAGGCCAAGGTTCAATTCCCAGTACTGGGGGAAAAACTCATAAAAATCAAATATATTTCTGGTATGTGAGATTATCAAGGTTCATCATGTGCTTAATTAGCACATACAAACTTTAAACTTTTAAAAATCTTATTCTCTCAATTTTGGAGGAGGTACGTGTTCATTTAATAACCAAAGCATACTGAATTTTTTTTTTTTTTTTGGTGCCAGGGATCGAACTCAGGACCTTGTACTTGTGGGGCAAGCACTGTAACCACTGAGCTAAATCCCCAGCCCCTGAATTTTTTTTTAAAAAGTAAAAATCAGTAACTGTTCATTGTTTATATGGTCCATAGACAATCACTGTTATAGACTAGTAGAAGGCCTTTAGAATAAAAAATATCTCAGGTAACACAAGTTTGGACAGTATTAGTTCGACAAAAATAAAACAAATTTGTATTTAGTTGCTGAAAATAATATTGGTTTACCTATAAGGAGTTCCCCCATAGAAGCTATGGTTTATCTTTGCAACTAGCAGATTTCTATTAGTGAGATGAAATACATAATCTCTTATACTTTATATGTTTAGTTTTTTATTTTTCTCAATATGTGATTCTTCTAACTTTCACAACATAGTTAAAGTAAATTCAACCTATAGGTCTCTAAACTAGTAAGATAGAAAAGCATGTCTAAATTTTTAGAAGTTATTTTTCAAACACACACACACACACACTCTAGCCAACAGAAAGGCATTTCTAAACTACTTCTCAATTTTTTATCAATCTCTTAAAACAGACTTTTAAAATACGTTGGAATCACGTCTATTCAAATTTTTAACAGATGTTCCACACTGTTACATTTAGCAAAACTCTACCCAATGTGCCATTAAGAGTAACATTATTTTAAACTGCTTCATACTACTCTCAGTATACTGTTCTAGAATTAGATTTGTCCATATATTTTGGATGCTTATGATAATTATTTTAAGATAATTACTGCAGACACTGTGCTTTTACATTATAAAATGAGACACTGATTATTAGGTAATAGAAACGTCTTGTTATTTTATTTTTAAACTTTTTCACCAGACGTTAACCAAGTCCAATTTCCCTATTAAGTTTTATTTCTTATTAGTCTTCTACATGGGTCTCCTTTCACCTAGATCAGGGTTGTCTCCCCACAAATGCACACGAGTCTATTTCTTAGGATCTTTCTTGTTTATCACCTACATATAGATGATATATTCATTAGGACTAGCTGAAATCACTTCTATGAAACCTACTTCAATCCAAAAGATCTAAATAATTTCCTGAATTTGCCTACTTTTTAAAATTATATTATAAATTGTGTTCTGAATTCATTTCTTCTTACAGATTTCATGATGTAACTACACCTAAACATTACAGAGTATCAAATATATAAACATAGAATACATCCTGGGAGCAGAAAGATCTAATAGATAATTAACTAGATCAAGATTCAGAAAGCTAGGTATATCATTTACTAATTAAATGTGGCATAAAGCAAGGCATACATCACTCTAACCCTTAACACGACTATCTCTAAAATACTTGATCATCCATACATTGTACAATGTCGTGGATTATTTTTTTAAATTTGGAGGACAGCAAAGAAATGAATAAACACCTTAATCCAAATTCCAAGATTAAAATCAGAGGTCATATTCTTTGACTACAATACAATACAAACAGAAATGTAAATAAATACTTAAGAGATTTTAAAATACTCTTCTAAATTATTTAGTGGTCAAAGGAATAAAAATTATATTCATATTGGGACTATGTGATATAAAAAACTACAGGACTAGTGTAGAACTCCAACTTGAATAAAATAAAATTAATTTCAAGAATTTAGAAAGAGACAAAATAAATCAAAATAAAGAAATAATGTGATAATTTGCTAATCAAATGATTTTTCTTTTCAAAAAGTTAGAGGCAAGATCAAAAAAGGACAGAAAATGCAACATCAGAAAGAAGAAAGGCAGTAATATAAAAATCCAAGAAAAAAAATCTCGAATGTGTTAAATAATAAACATACAAGTCTGTCAATAAACTATAGTATTTTACTTGAAAAAGATGATCATCAAGGAAAATACAAATTGCTAAAATTGCTTTGAAGAGGTAGAAAAACTGAAGAAACCTAGCAAAGCTGCAGAATAAAGGTTGCCCTAGATCTCCACCCAATAAAGGCACCAGACCCACGTTGTTTTAAAGCTGTATTGTTATTTCAAATCTTCAAGGTCTAGATGATTCCTATGATAGATAACCGCCCTGGAGCCTGAGGCATGAAAGGAAAGAAGGAGAACTCTTGAATGATTATACTACCCTAGTTTAATGTGAATATTAAATGTTGACAAAATTTTAAAATATAAATATTGTCTATGTACTTAGATACCAATATTACCTAATTTTGCTAAACAAACTGCACCATGTTAAAAAAAAAAAAGGAATATACAAGAACCAATAATGTTTACAGTGATGAAAGACTGTATCAGTATTTACAAGGATTAAGGAGAGAAAACAGTTCAGCAAGGCAATAGACACATTCTATGTCTTCCACCCCACTCTTCCCTCACTGTTGGAGTACAAACATTATAATATGTCTAAAGCCCAATACCAATCAACTTAAAAGAAAAATAAGACTATAATGATTCACTTGCTATAATATAAATACATAAAATTAATGTTTTCCTATCACCTACCCTTCCAATAAAGTCAGAAAAAGTGGAACCAAATGACTCAATTCATAAAGACAAATAAATTTTATAGTTCCAAGAATACATTAAAAAAATAGTGAGAAGTAAAATTATAAAACCTTACTAAAGGATATAAAAAAGGATGACAGAAGCGCAAAAGTTTGTCATGTTCCCTTTTGGGAATAACCAAAATACTAAACAATATAATCTTCTACCTCAATCTAAACTAATGCATTAATGTAATACGAATACAATGAAATCCTGACAGATTTTGAGAAGAGGAAGTAGCAACTGACTCTAAAACTCATCAAAAAAGAAAAAACACTCATCAATATTTTTTTATAAAAGAACAAAAATTTGTATGCATTCTTCCTACAAAATGTAAAAATACTATTATAAATGGTACATAATGTACTAGGTGTACTGCTGAAGTATGAAGAGAACTAAAATCCTCTAGTAATCTACGTGAAAAGTGAAATCATGAAAGAATAAGCATTAAAAATCTGTATAATTTTAGAAGTGCTCATGTAGCTTCAAACCTATAAAAAATAACTGGTATATTTCATAAGATTAAAAAGTCCATACAAGCTAGGTGTGGTGCACGCCTGTAATCCCAGCACTCCGAGAGGCTGAGGCAGGAAGATCACAAGTTTGACCCCAGCCTGGAAAACTTAGTAATTTAGCAAGACCCTACTGCAAAATAAAAAGTGAAAAACAAAAAGGGGTAGGGATGTAGCACAAACATCCCCAGTAGCACAATTAAAAAACATTCTGTACAATAAGGCATGGAAAAAATGTTAAAGTAATTACAAATCATAAAATGTAGTTTGCAAATTATGGATGAATCTTAGCTCATTTAACACAGACAAACAGAAAAAAATCCACAATAAAAAAAGTATAAAGAAGATTTTCAATAAATACCAACTGCCGCATTATTTATGAAAATACAATGATCCTCACCAAAAATCAAAGAAATACTTCAAAAGAGATTACATTTTTATGCCATTTTGTCTTATAACCATTAATAGAACTAAAAACCAGTATAAGCATTTGAAGGTAATTTGACAGTCTTTTAATCACTTAAAATCTGCAAGCACTTTGTCAATTTCGCTATGCTATGTTCGCACAAATGTTCAGTCTTCAGGACAATAATAGAAATGACCCAAAACCCAGCAACAAAAATAGTCATGGCAAATTTAATAACAATAGTTAATAATTCTTTATGTGAGGGACACATAAAGAGCTCCACCTGGATTAGTGATCGTTAACTGATTTGTGTCAATTTGAGTAAGAAACACCCAACTAAATTGGATCAGCATAGTATCTGGATGTGGCTGAGGGGATTTACTAAAAACAGAAGACCCAACCTGGGTGTGAGCAGCACCAACCAATAGGTTCGTAGCCTGAATGGAATGAAACGGAAAAAAAGAAGAAAGGCTCCTTCCTGTTTCTACTGAGGAGCTCGTCTTCACCTCCTCCTTGGATGTCCTCTCCTGGCTTCCAGTGTAGATTCTTCAGCCTCCAGCACAGACCCTTTGGTCTCCTATACAGACTCGAATGGGACACAACAGTGAGCTCCTGCGGATCCCCAGCATGCAGACAGACTTTTTGCACTCCTCCACACCTGACTCTCCTTATATATTTGTGTATCTTGCATTAAATCTGTTTCTCTAGTAAGCACTAACTGATACAACTACCTTATTTAATCTCAAAATAACTTCTCATTTATAAATAAAAAACCTTACTGGTAATTTAACAAATTGCCTAAGGTCACAGAATTATTAAAGCAATCAGTAGAATAGAAGCTATCTATGGAAACAGAATGAAGAAGTGAGAAAAAACGTTTATAATCTGTGTTTCGGGAAATGTGTTATTAAATGTCATTTTCTCTAAGAAGCTCTCTTGATATGACCTGTTTTCTCATTTTATATTCTCCTTCCACACGAAATTGCTTCTTCAATCATATTGATTATAATTCTATTTAATGCTTACTTCTCATTAGGAAGTAAGTGTCACTAAGGCAGAACCTTAGTCCACAGTTACACAGCTATAGCCAATGGATTTAGGACAATGTCTTGTATGTTGTTATATTAATCAAGAGTAGAATGGAAAAGCAGTATGATATAGTCCTAGCATAAAAGATCACAAGGACAAAAAAATTTCAACTATATTCAATAATTACATTCAGATGAAACTCCAAACATTTCAGATAACTGAGAAATTTCATTTGTGTAACACAACCACCATTTCCCTTGTACCTCTGCTCAACCTCACACAGCTTGTAGTCACCACCACCTCGGTTTTCTGTAGCTCAAAATGGTATTTAAGCTTCAATTCTTTGCATCTTCCTTTGTGTTTTGTATTTTATGTATGATCCCCTTGTTTCTGCATGTTAATAAATATGTATGCTTTTTTTCCCTGTTAGTCTTTTTATTGCCAGTTTATTTCATAGACTAAAATTATCAAACCTTTGGAACGAAAGAAGAAAATTTACTTTCCTATAGACATATGAAAATAGTGATTTTGTAAATTTGAAGTGGTACTGGCAATTTCTACCAGATGAGTAAAAAAATGGTATATCAGAACATAAAGGTCCTTGAAACAGATTATGGCACACTTGCTTTCTATCTCCTACTGTACCTGTAATTAGAAATGGACACATAAAATGAGGCCAATGATAATTCTAGTAATAACAATAAATAATGGCTAATAGTATCAACCAGATACTACTTTAATTGTATTAACTTATTTAAAACTGACAACCCAATAAAATAATTATCATCATCTCCATTTCACACCTAAGGAAATATATACTAAAAGACTGAGTAATTTGCCAAAGATCAGAGCTACAAAGCAGGAGGCCACCCCTTCTGATGCAAGGCAGTTTGATTTCTCATATGAAACTCTAAGTCTTCCTTCCTATGTTCCAGCTGTACTGTACTTGTAAGTAATGCTTCGACAGAGGAAAAGCAGGCAAGGGAACAAAAGGATAATAGGGGAGTGCCTAGGGAAATACTCAGAGATATTGGAATAATGATTTTAATATCAAAAGGCAAAAGTTGCAAATGCCATAGCCATGAGTAGAACTTCAAACTCTATTGAAACCTTTGCAGAGTTACTTGAAAGTTCAGCTAGTTCCTAGCTCACAAATGTGTTTATTGTTCTCTGTATAGACCATGTAGTTTTACTGCATCATCAAATCAGAAACCAAACAAAAATGTATTCAGTATAGAAATACATGATAGGAAAGCTATAAAATGAATCCCCAGGGTGATAATAGTGAAAGGAGAACTTAAATTAACAGCTATGTCCTAGGAGTAAAGAAAAGTCAATCCAGACTGGAGTCTGCCAAACAGCTCTGGGAAAAGACTTCCCCAAGATGATAAAAACTGGAAAAGGCAGAATAAGAAGAGACTTAATGTTGTTTTAAGATACCATCTCACTCCAGAAAGAATAGCTATTATCAAGAAATCAACCAATAACAAGTGCTGGTGGGGCTGCGGGGGAAAAAGGAACCCTCCTCCACTGTTGGTGGGAATGTAGGCTGGTTCAACCACTGTGGAAATCAGTGTGGAGATTCCTCAGAAAACTAAAACTACAGGTTCCATTTGACCCAGCTATTCCTCTGCTTGGTATCTTCCCAGAAGAATCAAAATCATCATATCACAGTGATATATGCACAACCATGTTCATAGCAGCACAATTTATATTAGCTAAGTCTTGGGAACAACCTAAATGACCAACAACTGATGAATGGCTAAAGATGTGGTTTTTCTACACAATGGACTACTACACCGCCATAAAGAAGGATAAACTAGAGGCATTTGTATGTAAATGGATGTTCCTTGAGAACATACTATTAAGTGAAATAAATCAGACACTTATCAGTACACATCCAATTGTTTCTCTGATATGAGAAACCATAAGTATAAATAAGGACAAAGGGATATAATAGATATTATGTTTAAAAAAAAAGAGAGATAGTATTCAAAAGAGAGGAGAACTAGATAGGGAAAAGGGGGATAAAGAAGAAGGTTAAAAGAAAAGTAAGATGAAAGGGAAAAAAATGGAAAAGTGTAAATAAACTTGTTGCAAATAGAGAGGGGTGGGTAAATGGAAGGGAGGGGAGGGGAAGAGGGGGGGAAAGCCAAGATACATCATGTACAGGTACAAAATAACCATGTTGATTATGATCATTATGTATATAATGTACCAATACATGTTCTTGGTAAAAATAAAAAATTTAAAAAAAGAAAAAAAGAAGAGACTTAAGCAACTGGTGGAAAAATGCATCAATAATACATAGAGAAAACTCAGCAAACCAAAAATGAAACTAACTGCAAAGAAAATGAAAGCCAAGAAAAAGGAAAGTAACAATATTTATGATTTAGCACAATCTCATACAGTATATTCAGTAATAATTTTATAAATGTATAATCTTTTCTTGCTTGCTTTCTTCCACTTTCTCCTTGCCTTTTTTTTAAAAAGAGGTTTCCAACCTTTCTAATGGGATCATAATAGGGTGATCAATTTTTCCTGAGACCAGTTTGTCTAGACCTTTCACGATTTATCGCTTCAAGTCCTAAGTATCAGAAAAACACTCAGTCACAGACACATTAAGAGCTGATCGCCCTAATCTTAACAAAATAAAAGAAAATTTATAGATATAAAACTACTACACAATGGCTTTCATTTTGTCCTGTATGGTGAAGAAAACAGTAAGGTAGGTAGCTTTTTGAAGACAAGATTGGAAGATAGCGAAGTATTAAAAATTAAGGGAAATTTTTACGCCAAAAAAGAAAGGAGTGTGTAATTTACTAAAGTGACTTACGCATCAACAAAACTTTTTCAAAATATTGAAGTAGAAACCTTTAAGAGTTTTGATTTATCTAAATAAATGACAATACCTATGTGATGTTTTCATCTTTGAAATATATAAAATAAAACACTGCAATCAAAATATAAAACTCAGAAGAAAAGATGTGGTCATGGAATAATGCATTTGCTTGATGGTCTTGTGTCTTGAATTGAGCAGGATATTAAAAATTAATTATGGAGAAAAAAATCAGTGAATAAGAAACAAAAAATATTAAAAAATAATTTTTAAAAACAATGAAGAGAGCAACTTAGTATCAAATGACAATAAAATTAAAAGAACACAACACTGACCAATAGTATGAACAGAGAAGAAAAAAATAAACTATTAACAGAAGCAATTACTCAGTCCATATTATTGCTCATTAATACTCTTATTCCTTTCAAATATAAAATACAATCCAGATTTCTGAATCAGAGTCACACTATCCTTATGGTAACTCAGGAAAAAAGTTTTGATTTTCCAGAATTTGTCTAGATTAAAAGAAAAAATTTTGAATTGGTGTGCGCGTGTTGTATAAAAGAACATCAGATGGCCATTGCTAAAGTTGAAAAAGAGAAAGTATATAGGAAACCAAATTTAATTCATAGAAATAAAACATTTTAAGAAGTTAAATTTAAGGCAGAAAAAAATAAAATGAAAATGTTCTTGTACCTTAAAGAACCCTGCTTCAGGACCACACCTGTCATACACACTCCTGGATTTACCTATCGCCATGATAATACCTTGCATACTCGGTGTCATCATCATCTGCCACAGGGATTTAAAGTAAGAGTTTTTGAATAATTAACATTAAAAAAACTAAAACCAAAATAATTTCTTTACATGCAAGTTAAAATTCCTTTGTTTCCCACAATAAGTCAAATGCTGCATTTTTAAAATTGCAGATGTGATCTGATGTGCACGTAAGCATCTTTCAGAATCACCTGTACAGGGGAACAGGTGGCCCACACAGTGCCTTTGCGCAAACTGCAAAAAGGCATCTTCTCTAAAGAGGAAAATTTTGAGAAGTCACCCCTCCCAGGTAAACCAATTCGAGAATTATGTTTCCCTCTGAGTGCACTCTTTAAAAAAAAGCAACACTCTTTGTTTCCAGCAATTATAAAAGATGTTTCGTCCCCAGGAATTGTGGAGTTCAGGAACAGCTCAATTTTAACCCCACTTCTGAGTGCTGGCTAAGAAACCCTGCACAACCCTGTACAATCTGCACATCTGGAAGCAGCAGCCTTGTATCCACATGACTTATTTTTAAATTCCAAGGCACATGCACTGTTAAACTGTCACTTCAATAACTAAAAACAAAACATACAACTCTGCCAGTAACAAATACTTGCACAAAAAGACAGTGTTAAAGAATCACAATTCTTTTTGAAATGCCGGAGGCCTATCCTTGAAACGAACATTCAGGTGCTTCATCAATACGGTAATATTCACACTAAAAACATGCCAGTCCATAATTGTCAAGAGCCAACAGAACAACAAAATAGTTAACTGGAACAATGTAATGCTGTTAGGTACTAACGTATTTACTTTCAGGGTAGATTATTCTTAGCTGTATACATCTTAATTGCAAAATGAAGTAACTCAAGATCTGCAATGTAGATCTTGAGTTGCTATTCTGCAACTTTACTAGTTGCAATTTTGCAAATTTACTTATTTTTTTTAATGTAAATTTACTTAAAAGCAGGAAGGGAAAAAAAGGAAAGAAAGGGGAAAGGGAAATCATGGAAAATTGTAAATAAACCTGCTGTAAATAGGGATGGAGGGACCAGAGCGAGGGGAGGGTAGAGAGGGGAAAACCAAGAGACACCATGTACAGGTACAAAACAAACATGTTAAATGTGATCAATATATGGACAATGTACCAATACATGTTCTTGGTTAAAAAAAAAAAAATTTATGCCATATATTCTTATACTGGCACAGTGATACTGTCTTTATGACACCTTTGATTTTAGTGACTATTACATAATAGTAATTAAAAACTGAAGTATGGTAAAAAGTTATTTGGAAAAAATATTTCACATACATATATTCAATTCTCATCCACACCTACTACAACAAGTTCCCTCTCCAGTCACCTCATCTCCCTTCATAGATATGGTCTTATTATTACGACTCAGGAATGGCTTTACTGGCCCTCTCTCAAATACAGAAGAGAAAAATTTTAAGAGTATCAAGAGAAAAGTACAAAGAGGGTGAAAATAATCTGTTGGACCAGAACAGATCATTTTCATCTGGATTCTGAAGAACACTTATCGTAAGAAATAAAAATGGCTCTATATTTTTGGAAAATCTAAGTGATGAGAATCCATGAAAAGATAAATAAGATGGAGGTGCCACAGTGTCTAAAACACTGTTAAGCACTTAGTAATTTTGATAAATTATTCCATTAACTGTCACAAAAGTTGTAGAGGCAAAAATACCAACTATCCTTCTTGCAGTTTTGTTGTCAGATTTTGTGGAAGGTTATGTGGCCAAAGTATAATAAATTATTTAAGAATAAGAAACTAAAATTTATTTTTAAATATAAAAACTTATAAACATATTATTGTAATCTATTAATCAGAGAGTAAACTGATCAGATATCTACATAAAAGAACTAACTCTAAAACATAAAATTATTCTTTTGACACATTTAATAATTTTTCTACACAAACTTTCCTTTAAATTCAAAGTTCTGTTAGTAACTGGTAATTTCATACCACAGGTGGCAAAGCTGTGTGTTATGCAGTGACAGAGGTAAGTGTGAGGGTGTAAGCATGCGTAGGGAACTTGTATTAAACAGCAAAAAATAAGAATGGTGCAGAGCACTATTAAAAAGGTACCTCGTCATCATACCCCCCCTCCTTTGATTCAATCATAAATTTCCCTACATGAGGAATCGCCACCTCTACAACTTGCTGGTTGGAAGGTGGCTGACTTACGGTATTCTCAGGTTTCTGCAGAAGAAAATCATCGGTATGAGAATTAGGAAAAAGAACAATGGAAGCAAACAAGTTTAAGCACTCTAAAATCTTTTACAAATACCTGCATTTGCAAGGTATAAAATGAAACCTCTAAAACTGAACATCAGAAGCAAATGCACTAATCAAACAGTAATACAAAATCTACAGCCTTTCTCTCTATATCCCAAGCACTTTTACTAGTATGTTTGTAGTGCATAATTATTACTTTAATTGTGGTGAGAAGATATACATAATGTATCTTAAATTGTGTTTATTCCCCTTCCCTTCCTCCATCTCAAGATCTGCTTCCAACTTACCAAAGATCTATCTCCCTATTTACTATCGTGTTATCTTTTCTTCTGCTATTTAAATTCTTTATACTTTGGGTTTCTCATATAAAAGAAATTATGTGATATTTAAGCTTGTATGTCTGATTTATTTTACTTAACACTATGGGTCTCACAGTGCATCCATTTTCCTACAAACAATTCACGCTTATCTTTATGTAACAGTAATACTCCCATGTGTATAAATATTGTATTTTACACCCCAAATACTTAAAACTAGTTTTTCAGTAACTTTCCACAAAATATTTTGGACTCCAAATACTTAAAAATAATAAATACTGGAGTATGTTTCCTAGTATTGATTGTATAGTTGAATGTTTTAAATAAAAATTCCATTAAGTCCAAAAAGCTTTTTTTTTGAGACAGGTTCTTACTATGTACTGTATGTAGTTCCAGCTGGGCTTGAACTCACTATGTAGCCCAAGCTGGCCTCGGACTCATGGCAATCCTCCTACCTCAGTCTGCTGAGTGCTGGGATTACAGGCATGTGCCACTACACCCAGCTCCACAAAGCCTTTCTTGGTATTTCAGTAAAAATAGGATCATGACTTCCTTTAAACCCAGCAAAAGTTTTAAGATTTTCTCCTCATTCTGTCCTTCCTAGTAGTCAACTGTATAGTCAGTTAACATCTACACATTACTGTTTTAACTCACTCTGTACATCCTACAAGACTCCAGTAAAACATACATACTTCTTAAGTATCCAATGAACTCTCAGTGAAAATAAGTAAAAGCTGTTGGAAAGTCATGCCCATTCTCAAGAACTCAGATTTATTCCTTTTTATTTTTCATTGTTAACAAAGTCTACAAATTTTACTAATTCATCCTAATAGAGAGCATACTGTATGGAATCCAGAAAAGTTCAAAAAGACTAATATTATGTGCATGAAACACTGTTCAGATTTTATAGTCATTATAAATAGCATCTCCACTATTTCACAACAAACGTCAGGTACTGAAGGTACTTGAAAGCAGCTTGCTTATGCACTTTTCATTTGCAGGTTTTCCTAAATGAGGGTACATTTTAGTTTTGATATAAAATAGTTGATTTTAATAACAGCAATTAAAGAGATTTTATTACCATTTGTAATATGGGTAAATTTTAGTGATAACAAATATTTTCTGACTTTTCAGAAGTACATATTCTGAAAGAGTTTTATTAATACAACAAAACCAGTGGCCAAGATTAGTACTACCCTGCTTTTTAAAAAAAAAAAAAAGTTTCTTAAATATTATTTCTATAGCATTTGGTTTTGGTTTTGTTTGCTTGTTTGTTTGTTCTTTTCAGACAGGATCTCACTATGCATTCCAAGCTGGTCTTGAACACACTATGTAGCCCAGGCTGGTTTTGAACTAGCAATTATCCTGCTTCAGCCTCCAGAGGGCTAAGATTATAGGAATGCACCACCATATTTAGCTTTTCTGTTGAATTTTCTTTAAAAGATTTCTTTACTTCACTGACTCCTCAATTTTTTAAGAAAAAAAAAAATCAACCTGCATTGTTGTTGTTTTCATAGAGATAATATTCAGCTAACCCAATACCTAGTAAGAACTGTTTTATAAATGAGCGGTATTATCAATATAATTATACTATTTCAATACACTACTTTAAATTGTTTATATTGGACTAATTCAATATTAGTATCACACATATTCTACAGACATGTGCTTGCAAAATTAAGAATTTTGAATCCTTCTAGCATATGAGAGAATAATTGTGCTAGGTCTCCATTCACAGAGTGAAACACAAGCAGACAAACTAACAAATTTGTCTGGAGTTCATGGTGATAAATTTCTCCCTAGCAAAGCAATCCAAAGCAATACCATTTTAGAAACACAAAATAAACACTGAAGGAAAAAGCTACTGTGAAATGTATTACTTAGAATACTGATCCTTTTAAAACAACATTATTTCCTTGGAGGAGAGTGGAGGGCTAAAGTTAGGGGAAATGCTTATAGAGCCTTTCCAGTTACTGTTGAACAGTTTCAACAGTATGATACTGATTCAATGTAAGGGTGTAAGTTGAAAAAAGAAAGACACTTTAGCTGCATTTAATAAGTCAGCATCATTCCTCAAATTCAGATACACTAACATAATAAATTTTTTCCACAAAGAGGTTAAAGGCTCCCTGAAATACAGTACATATTTATCTTTTTGTATATCAGACTTTAATGAACACATTAACAAACACTAAACTTGAAAAGTTAAAAAATAAGTTCTTTAGTTAAGATGAAAAAATAATTAAAATACTGTACTAAGAATTTTATTAAATTGCCTGAAATCCATTAATCATATGATTTGTTTTAAAAAGTGGTCTCTTAATAAGGGTAGTTAGAAAGCTATAGAGCAATAATGTCTCTGGCCACATTAATATGTTATCTCATTAATATGCTAGGAATTCAATTATGCAGAGTCTATTCTAAGAAAACAGCCTGAAATATGGCCAAAATTTTATCTCTTATGGACTATTTATAATAAGGTAGAAATAGAAACAAATAAACAATGGAGGAATAGATCAATAAGAATTTACTCAGTGGAATAACTCTTATCCATCAGATGATTTTTACTGAGTTTACAGTATATAATGGAGAAATGGGTACAAGTTTAAATAAATAAAAGAAGGCAAGGCAAGATAGAAAACTTTATATTCTATAGTAATTCAATTACAAAAATAAATCCCAAAACTACATTTAAAAATAGGAATGACAAAACCCAAACCAACATATTGACAGTGATTAACTTTGAATGTAAGTGGGACTAGGCATGATTCTTTCTTGGAATGTACTTTCCTCTATTGTATTATGTAAATATGCTCATGTATTCCATTTAAAATTAAAGAAATTCTTCTAAAAAGCATGCCGCCTAAATATCTGGAGACTGTCTATGGTTTCTGTGGTGCTAATTTTTCAAGGGAGATCTTATTCTAAGGTTGGAACTTAATATGCTATGTATTTGTGAAACGGCTAGGATTGAAGCAAAAGAAGAAAAGCAGAGGCTAATTAGGCACCATGGCTGTCACTTTATAAAATAATGCTCTTCAGCAACCCTAAAATCACCTCCATCTTATCGAAAAGTGTGACTTAAGGAAATTAAACACTTTATTCAAGGCTATACTGCTAATAAGAAGTCAAACCAAAATTCAAAAACACAGAAACACTTGATCCTACTCTGAAAATTCTTAATTTAGCTTCTAATCTACACTAAATTTAAATGTGAAAACACAATATAAAGCAGTTACTAGGACCCTCAGCAACAGAACAGGAGATAAAAAAACCACAGGCCACTTTTTTTTTAAAGCGGTGACAAAGTTCATTTAAAACGGGCAGAAGCCAAGATCGAGAGCGAAACTGCCTCTGCAGAGTGAGCTTTGGCTGGCCAAAGAAAAAGGGGGTAACAGCAAAAATAAAAGTACATGCTGCACATGGGAGATGCAACACGGGGTGTCATGGAAAGATATGACAGCCCACAGGCCACTTTTGACTGTCCGAGTTAACAAATTCTTAGACATGCTGGAAATTATACAGACAGTGGGGCTAACTATAGATGCCACTCCAGAAAACAAGCAAGCTGTTTTTCTATCACGTTCTCTCCCTGCCATTCTCCTTTTTCAAGTAGAGATAAAGAGGCAGGTTGCTAGTTTATAAGATGATATCCATAGTAAAAAAACTAAGTAATCAAAATTTAAGTACTGATTTCTATAAATTTAAATTACATATGATTAACTAAACTAAAAAATATCATGGCTCTATGGTAAGCTAAGCAACGCTTTTGTTTTCTGATACTACCTATGTTTTCTGATTACATTTATTAACCTTAAGTTCTACCGAACAAAAGTACTAATTAGCAAAGGCCTTACAAATTAAATTTTATATGGAACAAAAATATTTCACTGTGTACCTACTCCTCTGTCCTTTCTCCTTCCCTGGGGTTCCTTTTCCCATCCCCCAACAAGTCAGCAGACGTCCCAGTTCCATTAAGCAAAGTATTTTCCAGGAGTAGCTTTAGAATTAGCAGATGTTCATCTGAAGTACATTCATAGACTCTAAGGCATTTGAAAAATTTGGAATCATAAAAAATCTACTGAAATTAGTGAGTATTTTTCAAACTGGAAATGAAGGAATAAAGTAATTTTGATTGTTATTTACTTCATCAAAATACAACAGAATACCGTGTTACTGGACATTCTGGTTAACTGAGGTCTTATGCCTCATTGCAATTAGCAGGAGCTGCTAAAACTGAGTTGAACAGAAATTATGTGTTGTAAAATTATGATATAACTGGCTAACTTTAGTTTTCTATAAAAGACTTCTCAAATACGAAGGGACCTACCATAAAGCCTGCATCAGAGCTGTAGATGCTTGCCAGTTAAAAAACAAATTAAGTATAACAGAAACAGTGGTTTTCCAGTACCAAAATCTTGAAATGGCAACCCTCAAAACATCATATTCACGGATAATATAACACCACATCTCAGTCCGCAATTCAGTGTTATAAAAAAACAAGCTTGAAAACTACAGTACAGTAGAACAATGACAATATTTTACAGAACACTGGTGAACTATGAACAAACTGTTTTGTAACATCCTGTTCATCCAGCTAATACTCTGTAACCCAGCAGTCTTATGATTAAAAACATTTCACAGAAAAATGGAAATTATACCTGCAATTCCTGACTTCTCCAATGTAATCATATTAGAGAGAGAGGGAGAGGTGAGGGACAGGAGAAATAGTGTTCAACTTTGTACTTCTCTTTTTAAATTCCAAATCAAACGATCAGTTTAGCCTGTGATCATGACTCTTCACAATTCTCTTGACAAGAACACAGAAACTTAAGAGAAAAGAATCTTTAAAATCAGAAGTTGCAGAAATTACAATGCGGGATCAAAGCAACTTGCCCACATTCTCCGACGACGTTCACGGCAGAGCTGTCACGGGACCTTGTCTCTCCTGACTCCCAGAGAAGTTGCTCTCCATTCAACTGCAGGGAAAGTCATGAGCACCGCTATGTTCAGAGAGCCAAAAGAAAAGGTCTTACCGACTGCAAAACTGCCTCAGGACTTCTATCTTCATGCTCATGTGATGCCTTGGTAATTATTCGAATAGTTTCTTCTTTCAAGTGCTTTGAGAAATCACTTCTTGATGGCTGCTCTAGATATTCTGGTTCTCCTGCTTGTGCTTCATGAGAAAAGAATCAATTGCATATCTAATATAAATCACAAAGTCTATACTAAGATGATTTGTTTTTCTAATTCTGAAGTTACACAATAACCAATTTAGGTCTTCTATTTAAAGTTAAACATATTCTTTAATATACAGCCCCCAGAATTTATAAGAAAACAAAACAAAAACCCAGAGCCAAGGATATGCAAATAATTACTAAATAAAGCACACATTATAACTATGGTAAGAAATTCATAATAAACTTTTTCTACCATGAATACCAAAAGCTCATTTTGGAAAATCATCAAGATTTTACCAAGAAAAGAATTTGGTTTATACAACAATCCTCGGCTGGGTTTCCACAAAGAGGACAGAATCCGTTTTAACCTGACAAAACTTAACCTTTCTGAACCTGCTCCAATAGCTGAATATTGTCAGAGGAACAGCTACCACCAGTTGGTAAACTATACAGATACAAACTCATGACTTCACACACCATCCACGTGAAGACTTTTAGAATTTTATTTCCAATTCCAATCTTTTGAAATCCAGACCCGTAAATCAAGGGATAATCTGAGTATCAATGAGTATCTCACAGACAGCCCCAGAATCCCACAGGACCTTCTAAGCCTCGATGGCAGTGGCCTTCTCTGCTTCTCTCCAACATCACCTTGTGTCCTTGGTTCAAAAAGGTTCACACCCAGCCTATTTTCATTTTTCTAGGACCTTGGAGAAGTTCATCTTCCAACCTCTGCATCACATATTCTTCCCTCTGCGTATATGCTCACTCGCTCTCTTACTTTCCACCCTGGAACTTGAACATCCCTTTGCTTAAAGGTCACTTGTATGTGGAAGTACTACTATTACCTATTTCTACAGCAGCACTTCTCAGTCTCAGCTTTACTGAGGTTTTGGTTCTGGTAAATCTGTGGTGTGGAGGGCTATTCTAAACCCTGGCATCTACCCACTGTGTGTCAGAAACACTGATTCCCCCATCCCAAGGTATGACAACCAAAAATTTCTCCAGTATGGTTATATATCTTCTTGAGGACAAAACCACCCCCAGGTGAGAACCACTGTTACTGAGTAATTTAAACTTTCCTTTTAAACATCATTTACAACAAGTATAATTTAATTATTGTTGTATTTATTTAAAGTATATATATTCCTTGCTAGACTACCAGAATTTCATGGGCAGGGATATCATCGCCCTTTTGCACTGCTGACACTTCAAGGCCTAGCATAAAACAGAAACACAATTTATGAATTAATGACTAAATTAATGAATAGAT
The DNA here is from genome assembly GCA_004026905.1 of Hystrix cristata. NCBI lineage: Eukaryota > Metazoa > Chordata > Mammalia > Rodentia > Hystricidae > Hystrix > Hystrix cristata. The sequence continues at coordinate 111,932 of PVJO010001268.1, read as the reverse complement.
ATGAAGAAAAAGAAAATACAGTAAAATTTCTACATTACTAGAATTGATTAAATGAATTGTTGCTGAGCTACCTAGCAAGACACAAGCAAGCCACTGCCATCCTAACACATTATTTTATTAAAAAAAATCTCCAAAGTGAAATATTATTCAAAAAAAGGACTACATTTTTCAACATATATGCATGGTCTCTAATTTAGCCAACAAGTTTTAAGTGGCATCTATGTTCTAGGTACTAGACTAAGCACTGGGACTCCAGAGATGATAAAATAGCAATGCTCTTCTCCATGAAGCTTACAGTCAACAATGGTAAACTCAATAACCAAATAATCACAGGGAAAAAAATTGTGACAATACTATAATAATATACTCTAGGAATGAAATGGGAATGGTGTGGGGCACGCAATTTAATTTGTGAGATACGGGTAAAGTGAAAAACCCAAAGGATAAATGACTTGCTTCTTCCAGGTGAAAATGAAGATGGGCCAATAAAAAAGAATGAACAGTGTAGCTAGAGTAGAGTACGATAATTAGACATATGGCAAGAGATGATGCAGGTAGCAGGAACACATGAACAGCCTTTAAGTTTCCTAACTATTTTGTAGATGAGAAAAAGTAAAATTTTTAATAAAATGGCAACATGGCGAGTTTAAATCCCTCCCTCCACCAGGTGCTGGGCAGGCAGCTGCATGGTAGAATGATTGCCGAACAAAACCTTGGGTTTGATCCCCAGCACAGGAAAAAAAGAAATTATTTTGGTTATGTTGCGAAGGATGGATTAGAGAGAAGAGAGACAAAACTGGGCATCAGTGAATGTACTAGAAGGTATCACAGCACTAGAGAAAGAGACAATTGTAATTTCAGATAACAGAGGCAACAACTAAAGCAGAAAGTGGCTAGATTCAAGGCATATTTTAAACACAAAGGTTGGGAGACTGCACATGAAGATGATTCCAACTTTTCTGCATGAGTAATTAAGGTGATGAAGGTTAAATATCTCATACTGCCTGACTTTGGATTGACTGAAATACATTCTCAGTGCCCCTACATGATGAATGAAGTAAAGAAAATCTTAAGCTATTCCAGTTTAGCAATGTGTCTGCTTCTAGAAGGTTTATGTAGGTGGCTTAAAGCAGCTGCTTTAGGGCTCAACAGAGGAAAACTATTTTGTTAATAAAGCTTTTGGCTGTGTTTGCCACTCTTTGCCTCCTCTAACCATAATAGAGAAGGACAATGGCTGACAATAGAATGTGAACTTAATGTAAAGAGGGTCAAGAAATCTATCTGATGTGACACTGATGTAAAAATCATCAATGCCTAGAGTTTATGTAAAATAAGTTCTTAAAAACAAGAGTAATTTAAATTAACATGGTCAAATCTACCCTAGGTCACAGGAGCCTCTTTCGTCTAAAAATCATATAGTTTTTCAAATGATTTTGAAACTTTTACAAAATGTTCAAATGATTTTGGATAAATGTCATACAGAAACATTTTCTCTAGAGTTTTCCTGTGTATATACCTCCCAAGGAACTACGATGAGTGGTGTTATAGTCACAGTATGTAAACCTGAAAGATTGAAATTGAAATAAAAAAATTCAAACTGCATTACTGAAAGGTTTAAACCTATGTTTATTTCAGTATTGTGCTAAGTTGTTTATACACCTCATTCATTTCAAGAACTCTCAGTAAAATCAGATAAATATAAACTCAGTTGTATAATACAATGTCCTAAATATAATAAACAAAATATATACTTGGGATGGCATTGCATATAAGACCTTCTAAAAGAAATACCAACTGAGTCTTGAAGGACTGGTACATGGGTTATTTTGAATATGAGAAAACACTCCAGGCAAAAATAAAAACATATGCAAAAACACTGTAAAGACTGATAAAAAGATTAATAAAATCCCTGTTATCAATGATCTTCTACACGGATAAGCAAGTCAAAATATGAATACAACATAAAGAGAAGTATGACAAACCTGGTAATGAGAATAGAATGGGGTGACATGAAAAGGATTCATAAGATTTTGGCATTTGAGGAAGATCTTAAAGAATGGGCAAAATGTCATGAATGCTGATCACAAAAGAACATTTTAAAATGAAGGATACTTTACAAGCAAAGCCATAATGATGGGAAAACTGTCCACATGTAAGAGAAATGGTGAGTCACCTGATTTAGATGAAACATAAGGTACCATAGGGAAATAGTCTGAAAGAGTAACAATGATAACAGAAGATCCTCATAAAAAAGAAAAAAGAAAGCTTTGTCTTCATTTTATTAAACCAATCATAAAAACAGGCTTACTAGAACAAATATCTAAAATGAAGAAATTAATAGTTCTTCCCACCATCCAGAGACAAACACTGTTAATATTTTTTGTATTATGTATATCCAGACTTTATCCAGACTTTATCTGCCAATCTATACTTTTTAAACAAAAAGATCTATGTATACAGCTTGTAACTTAAATAATGAAAATTTTTCATCTCAATATAATCTTTATTGGTTATGTTGAGTTGTCCTGTATGAAGGGCTCACCATACCATTCAAGCAATTCCATTTCATTGTTATGAACAGCAACAGAACAAAAGTTTTGCTTTACAAATAATATATATAAAATATTGAATAGGCATTTTATACACACACACACACACACACACACACGCACGCACGCACACACATACCTATCTCCAAGGAATTTTGTTTATCCTGTAACCCTATGAAAATCTCACCACTGTTGGCTTTTATAAATGGTAGAAACTTAATATGAAGACCACGCTGTTTTCTGCATCTACCTTATGTCCTAATTGGCACTTTATATACTGAGTGGTTTCAGTGTAATGTACTGTACAGGCTACAATGTGGAAGACCAGTGGTGATGACTTTCCCAACACATGTTGATCATATTTCCTGGAAGTCGTCCTTGTATCATCTACACATAGCTACACATTTCTAAATGCACTCATTTCACTATGAATGATCAGTTCTCTATGGCAGTATGTAATACACATGTACATAATTATCTCTCGAATTATTTGCTGCATGACTGGCTGAGATTTTCCAATCAGTAGCTTCTACAAAGCGATGTTTTTAGACAAGCTGTACACATTGCATAATGTAGTGGCTTCATTCACCTGCCTGCTATTTGAGAAGACTCAGCATTCTGAAGTTATTCTGAGTTGGCTCTTTTTGTATTCATTCATGCTAAAGTGAGGGACTGAAGAGGTTTGGGATTGTTTTACTTATATATATTTTCTGGTTATGGTCTTCAACATTTTAACAAGAGAGTCAATTTAACCACCAATTGGCTTCCTGTTAAAATATAAGAATCTCGTCTCAATCAAATATAAAAAGAAAAATCTCAAATTTCTTTCGGAAGTATTTTACCTTGACTTACTAACGAGTCATACTTACTATAGTCACACTTAAAGAGATTCAAAAAAGATTACTTGAGAGATATGCAGCCCATCCACTTTAGACAAGCATTTGAAATCAACAATGCTCTAAAAGCAGCTGATAGGGAGTTGCCAGACCACCTGTATAAAATCACTCATTTGCAAGACTTCACAAATTCCTGGGTCCCAACTCTACACAGAATCACTGGCATGTGAAGAACAGAGACATAAGAGTTAAAATTACTCCACAACAGAGAGCCACATTCTCATCACATACTTTAACCTTCAGCATCCCTACTATAAATTACTTTGCTTATCCTTTAAAATCATGTATTCTCTCACATGTAGGATCACCCCTAGGAAACTCATTAGAATCTCCATTGGGAAAGAACTCAATTTAAAAACCATTCAAGAGGCATCCACCATAAGTCATTTTTATACTAGATGCTGGAGATATAAATAAAAACATCCTGTTTTCAAGGAATCAGAATATTGATTAGTCCCTGCTTTCCAAGAATCTGAGAATATTGAGGGTACTAGCTCTTTTTTACCAGTCTTACTCTTAGGACCTAATTTTACTTTCCGAGAATATCAGTTTCATGTATTTATTTTTTGTTTTGTTTTGATTGTTAATTTGTTGAGAAAACCTAGAGCCAGTTCTGCTTCCTACTTCTGGACAAATTTAAGAAATATTATGGAATATATTTCATACCAGTCATAATTTTTTCTTACTATCCCTACCCTTATTTTCATGTTTCATATGTGTGTGTGTGTATATATATATGTATATATATATGTATATATGTACATAATATAACACTTAATACAAAATCTGGGTATGCTATATATGTTATAATAACCTCAAATGCTTTTTGGATAAGAAAAGAGTAAAATATTAACTCAGAAAGTACTCTTCTCTCCTTGGGAATAATTTTCCTGTTGTATAATGCAACCTATAGTCATAATATCCAGATGTACACCTCTGAATTATCTTATGATCTTTACACAAACACAAACACACACACACTCCAGTTCCTTCTCCATACATTTTAATTCCTATTAAGTATGTTGTTTTTACTCAACAGAAAAATCCCACTTATAATTCTAATGTGTACATCCATAGTAAAGGTCTACTGGCTAGAAATCTGCATAAAAGTATTCAGGTGATTTTTTCTTTGGAGTAAGCAGGTTTGGGAGGTAGCATAAAATGGACCAAATAATAATTTCCAATCAATTGTCACTTATTTCTATTTCAGTAGGCAATAAAAGACACTGAAGAATTGATGCTAATGGGTATTCTTAATCACATGTGAGAATAAATACTAATTGACTAATATTCTCTATATCTATCTATTTATTCTTATTTGGACTGTCACTCAAATTGGATTTTAATCAGACCTTCTGTTATATCTTTATTGGGAAAATTTTAAAGAGAGGAAAATCACTCTGCTGGTTTTTATGAACAAGATTTCCTGTATTATTCTCAGAAGCAAAAGCACAATCCTAGTGCACACCTCAGAGATTTAAATACAGGTTCTCTCTGAGATCCTGAAAGTATTAAACCAAATTGAACAAATTACTTATTTTGAAAACTATGAAGAGAAAAAGGAAGAATATGGCATGAGCATGAAAATAAAATTTTTCTACTAATGATGAGATAAATGGCTCTAATAAAATATTAGTTGTATTCAGTTGTCATATGTGAAATTCTCTTGCCACAGAAGATGAATTAGTTAACATGGTATCAATAATTAACACAACAACAGGAACGAATCTTTTACACAACTATCTCCTTATTTCTACTACCTCAAACAACATGCGTATTACCTATAGAGGACACAATGCTTCCTACTGAGGTTGTACCATCACTGATTTCTAAAACTGAGTCTGGATGATAATTATCACAACAGTTCTCTGGGAATTAAACATTTATCTATCTTGTAGTTATTTTAGCTCCTCTCAGAAATATATCTGCATTCCCAAGTTTATTTTACACAGTAAAAAGAGATAGGAAAGGTACATGGACAGTAACTACAATTTTTTAAAAAATTACTAAACATGTAAAAGGTACGGTGGGGAGTACTGATCATTTTTTAAGAGGATATAGGGTATAGGGACTTTTTTTGTGTGTGTGAAAAGAGAAAATAAGATGACATGTACAAAGAAGGACAAAGTTGGCCTTAACAAAAATAATACCGGAGAATGTATACTAGTTCAACTTACTAGAAACAAAATGTTATTTCTAAGTTTGGAAAGCCTTATGAGACACAGACAAGATGAAGCAGCAGCAGCAGCTATACAAATTGATGAACCAAGAATAAAGTCTGAGCTCAATCAATGAATGAAGATTTCATTGTGTCTGAATACTTAGATATTACCACTTGGGCCAACCATGCAGCCAGGCCCTGCCTCCTCGTAATAGTAAGAGCAATCACAAGTGAATGGAGTACATACATATTACAGGAAGAATAACACAGTAGCTCCATCTGGGGCAAGTTCTAGGGAATAATTTGGGAAGGGTGTATATTAAAGATCAAAGAAAAAAATCACCAAGGAATTAAAGATATGGATCAGAACAGATAAGTACATGCTGCATCAGACACAGTACCATATTACGGTTCTGGTAGGACTGGTACTGAAAGAATAAGTCTACCTAATATTCAACATGTTAATGCTAAAACCCACTCAGGTAATGCATGGAATTCTATCTGAAGAAGATGAAAATAAACAAAAACAACATGCCTCCTTAAAAAGTAAAAATACAGATCTTGCAAAAATAAAGGTTGTAAGAAAAAAAAAAAAAAACGGTTCGCCCAGAGTTAGGAAAAGAAAAAAGACAGACATGAGTTTGACCAAATTAACTAGGTTCAATTCATATCCTCATTTTACCAGCTACTACACAGATATAGCCCTTTTTCACAGTACAAAATATGATGCCCATAATATATCTGCAACTCTATAATGATGAAATTAATCTTCCAAAAAAAGATAAAGAATATTCTACTTCCAATTTTCCTAGAACGTATTTGCTCATTTTTATACAGTGTTTACTCTTAATATTTTATTGATTTCATCAGCTAATAGTTTAAGAATGGAATTTTAAAATATATTTTAATGGACTTAGCTACGTTTTATAAGTCTATACACTTTTTTTTTTTAACTTGTATTGTATCAGTAATTTAGTTTGGGCTAATCTTGGTTTATAATCCTAAGAATTACTTAAAAAGAAAAAAAATCCTGTATTAATTACACTATTTCACTATTATACAAAACATACATGACTACCCCAATAGCATTATTTTTATAAAATTTCAAATTACTAGAGGCTATATTCTTGATAGAGCTAGTGAACTGGCTGGATTGCTCACAGATTTCACAGATTCTCTTCCTTCTTGGAAGAAGAGAACAGCCCAAAGTAGGCAGGCTAGATAGAGGGTCAGCAAGACCTTGAAAAAGAGTTCCGCTTCTACCCTGAAAAAGGCCTCTCTGAATACAGTGGTTCTAGCCAAGGGGTAACTAAGTTTTCAGCAATTCTTATTAGGAAGTGCTAAAATTCCAGATGTTTTCTACAGGCTTCTTCATACTTGAAGATAAATATTCTAGTGTTTATTTTAATGAACACATCTTATTTTTACAACACATTAATGAAAATAAATATAAAACACAACTTAATGAAAATGGACGAACCTGTAGTCACAGTAGACTCAGTCTCCCTCAACTTCTGAGATGCTAAAAGCCTTTCCTGCAAAGCTTTCTGGGCAAGCTGTGCATCCCACTCTTCCAATTCTTTTTCAAATCGCTGGTTGTCTTCCTCAACAAAATCTCTCAAATCTGGTGGCAATGTTTCTATTCCAACAAGGGCCTGCCCAGTTTCCTTATTAAATTCCTCTGCAAATCATATTTCAAAAACTAGTATAAAATTAAGAATTAAAAGAAAAACCCACAGCTGAAAATAGAATGCATTTCAAATGGCATATAAACTACATATTATTGCTGTACAGCAAGTCAATACTACCCAAACTTTTTAAGTCTACCGAATGCTCAGAAAAACGATACAAATATGTGATAAGCCACTATTGATAATTCAGTTAGCTTTTTATGATCTTAAAGAGCAAAATTTGAGACAAGGTATGAAACCAAGATTTTTATTACTTGAACAACGATGTAGTAATGCTTCTGCTACTACAAGAAAACAAGGGATATGTTATTCAAGAAGTAAAACTTTTCACATAGTGAGAAGTAACTCAAACTCATAACTATTAAACTTGAAATGGAATTAAAATTGTTTATCATCAGAAACAGTTAAGTATAGCCATTAGGATAAATATAGAATTATGACAACTAAGCAATACAGCAACATATTTTAAAAGCATTATATAAGTACTATTTAAAACAATGACTCAGCCAAGTATAGTGGCCTATGCCTGTGATCCTAGCATTCTTGGGAAGCTAAGGAGGAGGCTCTCAAGTTCTAGCCTTGACTGTGCAATTTGGTGATTTAGCAGGATTCTGTCTCAAAATTAAAAAAAAAAAATTAAAGGGGGTGGGTGGGGATACAGCTCACTGCAAAGTCTCTGGGTATTGCATGCATGAAAAGACAAAAAAAAAAAAAAAAAAAGAAGAGTGACTCAACCTCTCCTACAAACTCACATACACAATATACATAAACTTTTCCATTTGAATTATAAATTGACTGCTGAGCTAGTTTTGGCGACTGGTTAAATACAGAGCCCTTCTATGCTAGGCTAAGGAGGTTAAATATAAGTTGTGTGGATATATTCATGAAAAGGTTTCTAGTGAGGAGAAAAAAAAGGTCAGATTTATACTTAATAGTCAGCTTTAAGTACAAAACATATGCTAATTATCAGTTAAGGTCATATTACTTTTCAACTCTAGCTTTCTCATTTGCAATAACCCTGCAGCACCTACTAATCATACCCATCTCCTCTGAGTGAATTACTCCCAACTAATCATGATGCAGAAGAGAGTCACGTGAAAGTACTACCTATTTAAAAATATATACTACCCCATACATTTCATATTCTTACCTTGTATTAAGAATTGTGCCTTATCATTTATGTACATTAAACAATAAGCACTGGCATTTCTATAACCACCAAAGGAGTCCCTCACTAGCTCTTCCCATGATGATTTTGTCACAGCAATATCATTGTACTTCATCCACCTGCTTTCACGATGATCAAAAATGTATGCCCAGTAGTGGCCGGCATTCGCTTGGCCTTCATGAACTAAAACAGCATGTAAGCGATAAGGAACCTAAATGCAGAAAGAGAAAAAAAGAGTTAAATAGCAATTATGTATTTTATATACCACATTCCATGAAATCTGCAAACCACCTATTTGACGAAAAACATGGGAGCATAATAAGGTAAAACTGGCTGGGATTAGAACTTTGAAAAAAATTAAACTACAAATTATTTTTTTAAAGATGAAAATAAACTAAAGATATGCCAAACTGATAGGTATGTAAATAAGGGATAATTTTTTAAACTTTTAAAATATATTCCTGTGTATATATTTGTAGACCTATTTCTTTCTTTTGCATAAAAAATTTATGTTGAATGGTTTTATATAGAACACACTGATTTATCCAAATCATCACAATTATTACTGGTAGCTAACAAAACTGATTACATAATACATAGCAGAAGTTAAAATGTGACTTCGCTTTAGATCTTGTATCTTTAAATGGCCACATATTTAAATAATCATGCATTTTCTCCCATAGAAATTTTTTAATTCACAGGTTCTAAAAATGTTTATGAATTTTACTATGAAATTATGAAATGAATAAGCAACAAGTACATATACAACTGGTGGAATTTTTTTTAAAAAACACGAAATTTCTCTATTTTCATACTGTATCTACTGCTTATATTTCTGTTATAATAAAATCTAAATTTTTTGGGCTGGGGATTTAGCTCAGTGGTTAGAGTGCCTGCCTTGCAAGCACAAGGCCCTGAGTTCGATCCCCAGCATCAAAAAAAAAAAATCTAAATTTTTAATAAAACATGTAACAAAAAATTTTGGTTGTTACTGTAATAATAATTTAAAATACATGTGGAGAATTCTGACAGTGATTATTAGCCACAATTTTACTTACCTGAATCATGGATTTGTCAGAGTACATTAGTTCAATTGTTCGATGGATTCTAGATATGCTTTCCTGTAAATCTAAAGATATAAATTGTCATTTAATTATTAAGATTAGTGTATTTCTGAGACTTACAAAATAGTTAAATTTTTCCTGTAAACATATTATAAAAATAAGAAAAATTTCTGAGAATGGTTTTTAAAAACCAAAAACTCTAAACCAGACTATTTAGAGTCTGAGTGAAATTAGATAGAATTCTGAAAAAAAAAAAATTATTACATACAGTACAAATACATAGTTGAAAACCAAAACAATTATGATTCATCTGGAAAATGTACAGAGCCAATAAAATCGAACTTTGTTTAAATCTAAAATGCAAGGTGCTATTATTAGATTTAAAATGTCTTCCAAGTCTCATGTAACTCAGAGGTGGGCTGGGTATGTGGCTCACTGGGAAGATCCTGGGTTCAATCCCCAGTACCATTAAAAAAAAAAAAAAAAAAAAAAAACTTTTCATATACGAAAAATACTAAGGAAAAATTTTACAGCTACTGAAGGCTAATTTTCAGTCACCATCATTTACTCTATTAAATTAGGACTATTCTTTAGTCACATATTGTCTATAAAGAGTCAAGCTGGTCATATAAAATCCAGTCAATGTTGTTCAGTTTAATTCCAACCTTGTAGGACAAAATAATAATTCCAGTATTATTTTTTAGAGGTCAATAGAATTAGCATAAAATCGGGGATGATACTAGGATATTATATTTTGAGGTAAGGATCACATAAAATCTACAATAAAATATTAACAATATGATATCATGAAAAGCAAAAAAGTACATTTTAACAACAGAAAAGTAGGAAGCAGATAAGTTCAGAAAAAAGAATTTCTTTCAAGAAAGGATAGAGAGAAACAATACAAAAATCCACACAGAGAACACTAGTGTTACTTATTCTGCTATAAGCCAGCTAAAACCCTGTTAACATACTGACACTGAGTTCATACATAGTATCTGGAAAATCTTTGTTAGAACAGATTCAAAAGGAAAATTTGTATTTCTAATCGTTAAGACTAAAGAAAAATTTTAGTCATTTGAATTTCTTAACTGTGCAAACATTAGGTGAAGTACAAAACCAGTATGTACAAACTCTAATGCTGTATGAAATTTCACCAATAGAAGAGCTGTGAATACCAGTTTGATATAAATTTAGAACACTAAACTAGAAAATCAGACCATCTGCTCTGTCATTAATCAGGCAAGTAATCTGGGGAAACTCCTTTGGTCCCTGCGAATCTAGTATTAAGACTATAAAAACGGGAAGCCAGACTAGTTTATCTTGCATAAAACTTTTTCTGGGAAAAAAAGAAAAAAAACACTGTAACACTGAAACACAAAATCCAAAAGGGAGTTCCCTTTCTCAATTTCAATATTACATATATCCATCAGAGGCAACAGCAGCTACACGATGAGAAGCTCCTTACCTCTTGTGTCATTTTCTATTTCTGTCCTCCAGCGATGTAAACAGCTTTCCAGTACAGAAAGTTCTTCTTCTGTTATGTGCCTTGGTGCTGGATGCATGGGCAAATCTGGAGGTATCCGAGACTGAGTGAATGGTTTGTGGATTACAGACCTCGATGAAAGGGCCACAACTGAGGCTGGGGATGTGCTGGGCAGTTCTGAAGAAGGGGCTCCCTGTTGCTCTGCTGTGCTGTATTTCCAAAGCATGGGATATTTGTTATTAAACTTCAAACTGAACCACCAACGTCTGTGCTAAATACATACCATTACATTTGCTTATAATTTCAAAAGGAAAGGATCTTTAAAAAGAAATACATGGATTAACCTAATACCCTAATGAGACTTTCTATATAAGAACTAAATTATTAGAAGGATGAAATTGTGGCTTTAGAGTAAAAACAGGTTAACCATATTTATTTTCTAAAGACCAGAAAATCTAATGTATGCTAAAATTATAAGGACCCTCCCTTGGTAATACTTACCAGATTACATTATAAATACAAATATTAAATTAAAAGTATTATTTTCATGGATTATAAAAGGTTGAAACTTATATAACAACATATCAAGACAATTTGACATAGAATTCTGAACAGAAAAAAATATGAAAATTTCTATTTAAAACCCAGAAATCTATGGAAATAATGAAATAAAAATTCTCCCAAGAAAACACGCTATCTACTCTTTTCGAGAATTCACTAAATTAAATCACACCGTGCATTTTATAAATGTCCTAAAGGCATTACTTGCTATCATGTAACGTAGGTGATGGAACTGCCTCTTGCATTGAGAAAACCTTTACCTTGGTAATGTCTGTGATGGTATGGAACCACCAGGCTGGGAGCTAGCGTCAATGTCATCAACAGGAGAAGTGCAAACAGGTTTACTTGAAGCAAATTCCAAAGCATACTGTAGAACATCTACCAGTGGGAATCGTTTGGGACCTGAACCATAGCTTAAATATCTGTTAAGCGCAAAATACATGAATGCTTTTATTTGTATATACAGCACATGTGGGATTTTAAAAAGCAATTCTTACAAAACAGAAGACAATTCAACAACTCTTCCTCAACAATGAAAGTCATGTGCTTTCAAATCAAGAAGATAAAACTGAATATAAACTCCAGAAATAAATGTTCTCCAAAGGAAGGAAGCCAAACCTAATTAAAATATGTATACAATGTTATAATTTTAAGTGCTAGTCTAAACTGTAACTCAACAGGAAGAAAGTAACTGGCAATACTATCTCCAGAGATCATTTTTATATTTAAATCTGGTATCTGGTCTCATGATCAAGGTGGTGACTTTTATCATCCACCTACCATTTACTTCTTGTCACTTTTCAATATGAATATTGCATTTTTTAAGACTTAGCAGTTAAATAAGATATTATTTTGTATTAAAAAATTTAGACTTAATTTGCAAGTTAAAACTACAATCAATCGATCAATCAATCTTTGGCTTCTTTTAGAAATTATGTGAAGCATAATGAGACCGTATTCAGGCACGGCCCCACTCTCTAGAGCAGGGTGGCACTCACTCTGTCTACACTCAGAGGCACAGCCCAGGTTCCCCTCACCACCATCCCATGACTGCCCTGGCTCTCTCTTTTGTAAAGGTCCTCTAAGGTGCTGGTAGTTATCTGAGCCTGGATCCCATGTGTTGTGGAGAAAAACTCAGCTATCATTCATTTACATAGAGAGTTGAAGAGTAATAGTCTAACCCTCAATACTACATTCTTCTAACTGCATTTCTATTCTTAGCGTCTTGAGTATTACTTGTTGACAATGAGATATTTAATTGTAAACACCAAAATAATCTTCTATAGCCAAATATAGATTATTTGCAGACTGTAACAAACTTCTAAATCATGCAACTAGAATATCAATCCAGAATGATTAATGCTATAATTTTGAATTACTCAAAGCAAATTTAAAATTTAAAAAATCTCAACAGTCACCAAATATATGAATTCCTATAGTTATAACGTCATAAAAGTTAAAATACCTTTCTAGTCTTTGTTGTAATACTGTGAGGTAATCTTTAAGTCTCTTGATCTCTTCCCTCTTAATTCTTGTTATTTCTCTGTTTCTGTGCATGTACCTGTCAGGCAAAAAAAAAAGTATTTACAAATATCTCAGATGTAGATATGATGTCAGGACCAGCCATCACCAAAAAACATCAATTCATTTGATATTTTACAGTGAGACATTATAGAAAAGACAAAATAATGCTTTCTAAAAATTCTAACAAAATCTTCCTTACAATATTACTCCCAGTAATTGTACTTTTCCAATACAAAATGAACTCCATTCTTCTTGATAAGTGGTATTGATATATCATGCAAAAGTAGAGATGAATTTTAAGAAAATGAAGCAAAATTTTTCTGTAAGTCCAATAATTACTCACTTGCTTACTAAAAGTTGTATTGTGTATCAAACCATACCTGTCCAGATATAAAACTTGAGGAAATTCTAACTTGTTGTGAATTTTTTCTGGTCTTCCTAATGCCTGATTAAATTCAAATCTTGACAATTCAAATGTTAACACAGGTGGTAGTTCAGTAAACCAATGCTGAAAGAAAATAACCACAGAAAACCTTAATATCACATGTTTGTTTTTTTCACTGTAATTTTAAGCATAGGCTATTGGCACTGACATTTGTATATACATTATCTCAATCTAACCCCTACGAAGAAATGAGCCCACAACTCAGATAAAACTCAACTTCTTCCTAAAAGTTTTCCGTGTCTTTTGAAAATTCTAAGAATGGGTATAACATAGAATCAGAAAAGAAGAAAACATAACAACTGTCCTCCTTTCATAATAACTATTTACATTAAAATTCTAATCTAAATAAAGAGACACTGAGTAAAATCAAAGGTCAGTAGCACAAGTCTTCTGTCTTTTTCAATATTAGGCTGAATGGTCCTCATATGTTCCATAATCAACCACAGTGTCAAAATTCTGTGACAGAACAACTTGAAGAGCTAATATTCAAAGAAAAAATATTTTATAGCATAAATGATTCTTGTTCTCATCATAAAAACTAAAAAATAGCATTTTCTTGTTTTCAAATTTAATTTTTCTACTGGAATTTACACTAGTTTATAAAAAAATCTATCCCTAAGAAATATAAAGTTTATACCAGTGATAATTACACTTTAAATATTAACTTGTGTTTAAAAAAGTCAATGCTGTGAGTCAAACAAGGATGAGTCATAATTTCCTGCCTGCACACACAATGTGACAGATGTTCAAAGCATGAAATTCGACAAAAGCTGAAAAACTTATTTTCATGTAGCAGTTTCAAGTTTTACATATATATTATTTATAAAAAGAAAGAAAAATCTTGAAACTTATAAATTAACAAATACAGAAGCATAATAATGTAACCAATATTTTTGAAGCACTTGTTTTCGTAAGCGCCACATCCTACTGTAAAAAGAAACTGCTGCACACACTTTACTGTATATGATAATTGCAAGTGCCACAAAATGTCACCACACATCTGTCAATGAGTTAAGAATACACTAATTTAAATTTGAACATCTAGAAATAGCAGGAATGATGTACACCTGGCAAAGTTAATTTGACTAGGATCTTGAAAGTTACTTTTTTCTGTAAAGCTAATAAAAGTAAGTGGTTATGTAAAACTATTTCTCTCTCCAAAAACACTATTAATTAAGTGAACTGAGATTTCTTGAGTTGAATTTCTTGAGTTTCCAGCATTAAGACTTCAGGAATGTATTTTATAAGGATATTACTTTTGATGGGTTAAAATTATGGAAGGTCTTGTATCAGAAACATCTCAAGTTTTAAATTTTGTTAGAAATGTGCATTTACTTATTTTGATCTCACATGGTACTGGCAAGGTTTGTTGAGTTCTAATTCACATCTAAAGTCAGTGCTAAAAATTAAATTATTTCATAGATCTGATAAAGAAATACTTGGTCCCTCATGATAATGTTCTAGGCTCCATTTTATGATGTTTGAACATGCACGTATACATTTCAATAACTGTCACTTTCATTTTATTGCAATAATTTAAATGTCATAATTAAAATTAAATAGCTATATATATGCTAATTTATGGCACCCTACCTATAATGGCAACAAGAAATGGTATGACCAAAATTATGATATGTTCTTCTACGGACCATAAAAATCTTCCATACTTTATCAAAGGATGTTTAAAAAAACATGTCTCTGTTATGATACTTTTCCTCCGTCAGCAATGGCAGGTTTTTCCTACCATAAGAGTGGAAGAATTTCACTTCCTCATTCTAAAGCTGACGGACACAAGATGAGATAACCAGACATTCTCTAAATTCATTTTAAAAACCATTAATAGTATAGTATACCTAGCTCTGAAATAGTAGGAATATAAGTGTGGCAGTACAAAATTAGAATCATGAAGTTATTCCTTCAAAAAACTTTCTATTCAACAAAAACTGCATTTACTTCTCCATAACCTAACAGGAATGCCATGCTCATGGTACAGAGGTCATTAAAGGTAAAAGGGAGGTTATTCTTCATATCTCTGAGCACCTTATTATTGTTGTCATTACTGTACATAGTGAACCAAAATAGGAATAAATTTCTAGTTAGTGACTAAAGAACTTCAGCATGAAAGCACCTGAATTTGCCATGACCCTAGTAAGACAAGTAATTTAAAAAAAAAAAAAATGTAGTTTGTCATGAGGTGTTTTCAGCTGGTTTTTCTCTTAAAGTATACTGAATTGCTTTTGCGTACAAATTATACCCACATGGGAACAAAACAAAACCAAACAAAACCATTTTAATTCCCCAGACTACCCATCCAAGCCAGCATTTAAACTAAGCACAAGAAGTAAAACCTTCCTACTGTAATCTTCAAATAAGCTCTACTTGCTTATTTGGGCTTTGCTCATCTTCCTTTTCACTTTAAATGATAAATTTCTCATATAATATTACCACGTATCTACTATGGTAAATGTCAATACTCCCCCTACCAGAGGTGGGAATTGAGTCCAGGGCCTTTACATTTATAGGCAAAAGTTCTAACACTGAGCTATATCCCCAGACCTAATTTAAAGTTTTATAAAACTCACAGCACTCTAATGAGTGTTGTAATACTAACATATAAAGATGTTTGTGATACGTTGCTGAGTAGAAAAATCCACATCTCAGAGCAGTGTGAACTGACACAAATATTTATATGTGCATAGGAATAATCTAGATGAATGTACAATACATTCACTTACACCACAAGTAAAGTATTTACTATTTGAAGTTTTTCTTCTCATAGGTAATCAAAAAATATCTCCAAGTTTCCTAGAGAATCTGACTCATACCATTTACCATTTAAAATTAAGATTTAAAAATATTTGGTGAGTACAGCTGTGTGCAATATAGACACATTTCAGTCAATGGCTGAACATGAGAAGATGGTTCCATATAAGAACTGAAAAATTATCACCTAGTAACATGATAGTGTGAGGTATTACATATTTATTATAATGCTGGTATAAACAAACGTGCGGCCAGTCACAAAGAACTATAGCATATACAACTGTACAGTACATCATGCTTCATAATGGTAATAAATGAGTATGTATTTACTATGTAAGTTTTTTATTAGCTATACTTCTATTAAGAATAAAAGAATCCTTTACTGTGAAACAATATGTAATATTGAACCAGCAGCAGCCACACATACCTCATGCCATGTCTCTTGATTGCATCGGGTTGCCATAACAAGCAAATGACCTATACTTACACAATGTAGGTTTGTGTAACTAAATTCTATGCTAGTCACACAATGACAGAATTGCCTAACAATGCACTAACCAGAAGGTATCTCCATCATTAAGTGATACTTCATGGTAGTTATATTTCATATAATAATTTTTAACTTACTGAGTTGTCAGCTGAGTATATTCCAGAAATTTAAACTTCTGTAGTGCACTAGATGTTTTGACTTGAGTGATTCTAGACACTGGAAGTTTTTCTAAAAGCCTGCAGCTACTACAAAAAGAGATGTCTTTTGTGCCAAAGTAAAAAATCAACAATTTTTAAATAAATAATATCAAGGAGAAAAAGCCAATATTAGCAGAAATTACACCAATTTAGAAATAGCCTATCATGTTATTTATCAGCCTTTAGAGAAGATCAATTGGTCTCAAGAAGAAATGAAATACTTATTCTGAAGGACCTAATGTAATACAACCGTAATTTAAATGTTATTAGTAACTTTCAAGATACTAAACTCTAGTGACGGTCTATTAAAACAGGTTCAATTATTAACAAAACTGTGTCTAGCAAATCCAGACAATTGATAATAGGAATCATAGATAATCAAATGTGCGTTATTGAGACTGCATAGAACCTGCTAATTCAAAGATGATAATAAACCACTGGATTCCTTACATGAGACCAAAAAAAATATATAGACAGTGGACCATAGGGTATACAGTATATAAATTCTATAAACTGATGGAAGACAAAAATAAAATCTGTTAAAAAGATAATGAAATTAATTCTATGTAAGATAATTACTTTTTTAAAATTAGGAATACACAAACGATCCTAGATTTATCAACAAAGCATAGTAAGAAAGATTATTTACCAATATACCACAGTATGTTTCACTTAAAAGCTACCCTGCTCTCCTGCCCCATTCATTGCCCTTTTATTTAATAGCAAACAGAGCAGACTTCAGGTGATGTACTTTCCTGTCTAAACTTTATAGAGATATTTCCCAATCAATAAAATAAATCAGCTGAATTTAAATGCCATTAATTAGAGGTCCACATCAGAACAGAATCATTTGTAAAGCTGCTGTGTCCATGTATCATAGCCCTACCCTGGACTCTAACATGGGAGCTTTAAAGTGAGATCTTGCAATCTATCGAAAATCACTAAAGTAGACCTATAATATAGAGAGAAAAACTATTTCCAATATTCATATTATTTAAATATGTAAAGTAATTAAAATATTATTAAAAATAAGTATTTTTTTCTCAGGACTGGGATGTAGCTCAGCGACAGAAAGGCTGTCTAGTGTATGCGTGGCCCGGGCTTCTGTCCTCAGCACCAAAAAAAAGTACATTTTTTTCCTTGGGGTTTGTCTGGGTATGTGGAGGAAGAAGAGTGAGCATGCAGATACTCTGACCTTGACTGAACAGTATAAAAAGACTAAACAATGTCCGAAAGAAAGATTTCAACCAAAAGAAAAAAAAAAAAAAGATAAATTGTTTAAACGACAACATAAATTAGACCACAATGACTGTGTAGGTTTTGCAAGTAAGCCTAAATTACCATAATTACATCCAAACATTTTTCTGAGTATTTTCTCAATGATTTGAATCTGTATAATTAGAACTTTAAAATGTGCTTTATACCACTGTAAGATCTGGGTATAGAGGGGAATCATGAAAATGCTAAACTCACCTCTTGGCCTGATTTTGCTGAATTCTCTGAATGTAAAGACTCAATTTCTCCTTCAATCATTGCAGCTTCTAAACACTCATGCAGATCCTTGAATCCATTGACCTGCAGTGGATACTGACCGAACATTTCAGTGTTTTCAAATTTTTTACCTAAAGGAAGGAGAAAAGTTAATTAACATTCCTCTATATGGCTTTTCAGCTACTAAAAGTACAGATGCTTTCCTGAACCTGAAAACTAATACTATGTTCCACAGACTAGTGAGTCAGTATAGCTTTTATACTTGTACATTCACACCCAGCCATAGACATATCCACTTGTATGTAATTATATACGTATATATGTGTATTAACTCATGCAAGAAGCACCTTCTAAAGGCAAAATATTGTGATAAATATGATATATATGACTGTAAACAACACAGATGTGGACCTGAGCTGAAGAAACTCTTAAGTCTTGTTTGCAAAACCGTACACACATTAACTGAAAATATACTTATAAACCAACAGTTATATCAGGACTCTCATGAGTATAAAAGGTGAACTAATCTAGTTAGGCAAGGGGGAAAGATAGTTTTAGGTATTTATAAGAGCAATCTTAATGATGAATAACAAAGGATGTATAGAAAAAGATTGAGAGGAACAAAATGCAGACATCAATGAACTAGAAGTTCTCAAAATACTGCAGATGTCTTGTAGTAGAGATACTTTTTAGCAAACAAACCAAAAATTATCCCCAAGGAGACTCACTGGTCTGAAACAAAGTGTTAGGAAGACAGATAACAAAGTGCTCTCAAAGAAGTTACTCACTGGAACAAACACATAGTTCAAGTAGAAATGTAATAAGCAATATTTATTTTGTACAATTCTCAAGCAAAAATTCTTCAATCAACCAGACTAAAATCTGAATATCTGCCTTTTTCTGAATCCCAAATTATCAAATACAAATAAAACATCAATTCATTACTTAAGATCATGAATGAAAAGCAAATTTTCTAAATTTGATGCATTAGGTCATATAGAAAAACTATTTTTCAAAAGTTTATGATTTGACTATTATTATGTGACGTTAAATACAACGAATCTGGTTCCCTTCCCGAGAGAGAGAGAGAGAGAGAGAGAGAGAGAGAGAGAGAGAGAGAGAGAGGGAGAGGGAGAGGGAGAGGGAGAGGGAGAGGGAGAGGGAG
>PVJO010001268.1:0-92181 GCA_004026905.1 Hystrix cristata | reverse complement strand
ATCACTAAAAAAGTGAGAAAACTGCAATATCCTAACCGTGCTAAATTGCAGGTTTCAAAATTTTATTAAAAAGTAAGTAAGCAAGTAAATACTCTCCTAACACATACATTCTAGCTTGCATTCAATTCTAATGCAGGCTTCAGACTTGAGTGAAATGCTTGAGACGAGAAGTGTTTCAGATTCTGCAGTTTTCCAGATTTTCAAATATTTGCATAGACTTTACTGGTGGAACATTTCTCATGTGACACTCCATATGTGAAATGCTTGAAAATCTGAAACTTTTTGAGTATCCTGTCAATTCTTTATTGACCCATTAATCCCTGCATTCCAACAACTGATGGTATCACAGAAGTTGTCTCACTGAAAAGAACATATTAAAACTAAGTATCAATTAGCATGTGAGAATGCACTCTGTATCTCCCTTTTCATTTAGTCAATCTGTGTCTTTATGTAAATGATTAGTAAAAGTAATGCAACAGGGATTCCAAGACACTGGCAAGTCAAATTAAAAATTAAAACTACCCAAAACACAGGGTCATTATCAAGATAAAGGTGTAATAATATACAATAATATCTCTCCCCTTGTATCTCTTTCCTTACAATAAAAAGTAAACAAGTAGCTATACCTTCAAGCACTCCCACGGCCAGAAATCTTCCATAGAACAATTCTACCATGGGGTTCTTTGGCTTTTCTTCATCCCTAGTGCATGTTAAAAACATATAAATATGCTTATAATTTTTTGGATCTATAAATAGAGAAAAAATTAACAGAACTGTACATTAAACATTTCAAATCATAATTTACATTCATAGAATACATGGTTTTTGGATTTTGGGGAATGGGGAAAAGCCACTTTTAATCAGAATAGATTCCTACAGAATTTTACTATTTCCTGCATTTGTATATAAGAGTTCGTACAATCCAAAAACAGCCACCAACACAGTAATGAAACAAAATGCCAGCTGCGAACCAGAGGACCTAAGCAGGTACTCCATCCTTTTCTGAAGTTTCATGTTGCCAGTAGAATTAGTCATCTGTGAATTTTCCAAATTATTTAACATGAGCTTGTCATTTTCTTTTCTTTTTTGCTTGAAAAAAACAAAAGTTAACAGTTTTTAGATTCTCCTTTTAGAATTTTTAATGTGTGCCCCAAGGAGACAGTTAATCTTGGTTTTATCGTATTAAAAAATGTGTTGTGATCATAATTATATAATTTTTTCTGGTTTAAATTAATAAAATTGATTTCTGAAGTACTGTTTTATTTGGGGGAGCACTGTCTCTTAAGAAATGTGTTCATGAGTTACCATTTAATCTTTAGAACATGACAGTGAGGTACTTCAAACAATCCCAGGAGGTAACATACTAGTCTTTGATGTATTCCAAAAAAAAAAATGCTATCCCTTCACTTTCAGATGGATGGAAGATGCCCTTTCCTCCTCACTTTAATTTGTTTTAAATTTAAATTATAATAAAAGGAATGAAAAATCTACCACATTAACCGTTTTTAAATGTACATTTCGGCAGCATTAATTCACATTGTTCAATCTCCAGAACTATTTTCCTCTTTCAAATTCCAAGTCTATATTCATTAAACAACTCAATGCTTCCTCTAACAGCTGGCAAGTCATATGGTAATACTGTATTTAATCTTTTGAGAAACCATACAGTTTTCCATTACAGGTACAACACTTTACATTCCCATCAACAGCACACAAGGATTCCAACACTTCCACATCATCACCACCACTTATCCTGAGTTGTTTTGTTGTTTGTGTTGTTTTTGATTGTTGTTGCTGTTTGATAACAGGCATTCTAATGGGTGTGAGGTGTTCTTACTCACTTTGAAATTAAGCAGGCTACAGGACTTGCTTTACCCAACAAAAGGTGAGCAGGAATTGTATGGGTCACTTCTGGGCAGAAACTCTGAGAGTCAGTATACTACTCACTGCCAGGGTGATCTCAGAAATGTATAATGAGGTGAGGACTCTGTTGCCCTGGGGCCCTGAGCAAACAGGTGAACAGTGCCTCTTGCTTACACCCACTTAGCACATCTAAGGGTATCACACAAGCACCCTAAGTTCTGGAGTTGTCACAGAATGACCAAGCCTGTCTTGACTGATAAAAGGCTGTACTGTCTCTCTTTCACTGACAACAAAACTGTAGAACAGGTTAAATCACTTGCCCAAATTCATACAATTAGTAAGAAAAAGTAACTACATTTAAGAAAAGTGGACCTAAGTCTGACTCCAAAACCTCGGTGTCCTCTTACCACATATACTTAATCTCTGGGCATTTGTGATTAATAAAAAGGACTTGAGAAAGATGAGGTAGAGGAAAGATCCAAAGATTGTCTTTTTTAATAGAAAAATCCAACTCTGTTCAGACACAAATATTAGTGGGACTTTCCATTGTTGAGCCCTCATATTTCCACACAGAAAAGCAGCATTAGCAGCTTCACTCCCTACTCATCACACGAGCAAGCAGTGGAAAGACCAATCACTTACCTCGTGACTTTTTAAACCAGTAACTTTGCAGAAAGAACTGGATATGAGTAGCTATATGAATTCTGAGCTTTCCTTCCATATCTCTTTCCGAAGTGTCCTATGTGAATTTCAGCATGCCCTACAGTCACCTATGATATGCACTGACCTTGCCTAATGAGTCAGGCAAGAATTTTCCAGAAATTCTTTATTTTGTTCTTCTTTACGGTCTCTCGGATAGATACCCTTTACTATTTCAAACATTATTCTCAAGAACCCAGACTGTAGTTACACCAACAGAAATGTGAAAAATACAACTGAGAAGCAATTAATTAGACATCAAATTCCTACAATAAAAAAGATGAAACTATCAAGTGGGCAAGGGAAGAAGAAAACCAGATTACCTCCAGTATCAAGAAAAGAAATCACTAAGGAAAACTTTCATTAGGTACTCAACAGTAGGAATTAGGTTATTGCAGAAAGTGTACAAAGGTCTAGGGCAGATAACCAGGTAATCCTGAATGCTCGAGGTCAGTCATCTCCTAATTTCTTAAGGCCACTGGACACAGTACACACAGAAAACTTTCATGTAAAAGAACATGAGTTACATGAGGGGAGAAATGGGATCAATACCTTCACATACCTGTGATATGGTCTGCCATGGAATATAAATTGAAGCATTCTGCTTTAGACAGAAAGAGCATGATGGCTCAAAATCAGTTTAGCTCCACAAACAGTAAAGAATAAACAGAAAATTAGAAATGAATGAGGAACAAGATGTATTTTAAATGAGACTTAAGGTTCCATATGAAAAAGAAAAGTTGCAGCTACTTTTAAAATAGTTTTAGAAAAAGGGAAGATAGCAATATCTACTACATCAAAAAAGGTTGACTAGAATCCAAAGAAATTTAATAAAAAGTAAATAGATAACGAGGAGAATTTTCCCAGTCAGAACACATTTACCCCTTTGGATGGAACAAGGATTCAGCAAAATGTAAAATGAGAAGCTACAGAAAAAAGCAAGTGGGGACCCGGGCACAGTGGCACACACCTGAACCCCAGCACCCTGGGAGGATAAGGATAAGATGGCAAGAACACAAGTCCAGGACCAGTCTGGGCAGCCTAATGACTTATGGAAACCCTGCCTTGAAAAAAAAATTTGACAGGGGGGTTGAGGACGTAGCTCAGTGCAAGGCCAGGGATTCAATTCCCAGTACCAAAAAAAAAAAAAAAAGCAACTGAGAAGTCATGTGTTGCACACAGGACACTGTAAAATGCTTTATAGAAAATCTGGATAGATTTGAGAGGCAAAACTAAGAATTTCAGGGTAAAACATTCAAAGAATTACTGACAGAACCTCAAAGACATACAGTTAGCAATAGATGGGGACACAAACATTGTCCATGTTCTAAGGAAACAGGTTCAATAAAGTTTGGGCTTTAGAACTCTAATGAAAAGTCCAAGAAACATGAGTTTTACTAAGAAGAAACCAGGGTAAACAACCATAGAATAATTCCACACATGGAATGTCTGTTGTTCTACAAGGTCTAGAATCCTGGTGGAATGCACAAATTCAGAGAGGAGAGGGTGAACACAGCGTGTCTGAATAATAAGTAATTTGGAAATCCTAACTTGGATTTTATTAACTGTCAACATGAGGAACCTATTAAGATAATGTCAGAGGCCATGTCAGAGGCATAAGAAAAAGGCAATGTATGGGCCAGAAAAAAAGGGAAAGAACAGAAAGACAGTCAATTCATCAAGCAGGGTTTGTTCTGCATGAGGTAGAGGTTAAGAAACAGCTTAAACTGTTAAAAATTAAGCCAAGCATTCCTTAAGAAAATGTGTGTGTGTGTATATTTTTATATATTTATATATTGTAATATATTTATATATATAAGTGTGTGTGTGTATATATATTTATATACTGTAATATATAGTATATATGTGTGTGTACGATATATAGTATACACACGTTATATATAGTATAGTATATAATACATGTATGCATATATTATATATCAATACATATATATGATACATGTAAAGGTATACATATATATGTGTGTACATAACTGAACCCTAATAGGCACATCACACCCAGAAAAAGATGTAGCAGAAAGAAAGAAATATATTCAAGACCTAGAACATTCAGCAGCTGTGAAAAGAATACATCAGAGATAAAAATCTTTCAGTGGAAGCTGTGACTCAGGTTACAGAAGCATCAAGAGCAGATTCAGTTCAGGAATCTCATGGGGACATTTTCCAGATGAAATAAGATGAAGAGAGCAACCAACCTCCAAGGCACTTTCACAGGCTTAAGGATTCTACAGCAAACTACAGTGCTGCTAACACTATGGCATAAAAATGAATTATTAGAAAGGGCTTCCATTTAATGTAGCCCTGGCAGAGGGCAAACTGAAGCTCATGTGAAAATGGACTAAAGAGTTCAAGCAGACTGAAGAGAAGAGATACTTGACTACCAGACCAGAGCTGCCACCATTATAAACTTCTATACGTGCAAAGAAGAATGTAGCTCTCAATTGCCTCACTCTATGATAGAGAGAGTTTGTAAAAAGTGGAATTTTGTCCCCTTAGATACCGTAGACATTGTGCCAAATTAATCTCTTGAAAGTTTTGGCCAACTTTTAAGTTCACAGGTATCTACGACTAACTGGTATTCAATGACTGGCAGCTTAGTATAATTAAAACGAAGATGATTTTTCTCAGCTTACTATTGTCCTAAATTTCTTTCACCACGTTTGAGAAGAACTTGGGTAGTAGGAACCATACTAAGGTCTTGGAAAAATACTATAGTTGGACTGACAGGTAATAGGTTAAAGTTTTGCTTTTATTTCAAAATGTCAAAGGTAAGAGATCAGTGTTAATCAATGTGTGTTCTGATAATCTTCTGAAATCTAAAATTAAGGCCATATGCAATTCAACATTTGAATAACTGAAGGAAGTACAGATATGTAAGTGAAAGAAAAGATTTGCTGCAGTTGTAGAACCCTACCTCTGTACAGGCATAGAAATGACATGCTTATATCTGAGACTACACAGATTAAGAGCCCAGGAAATGAATATTCTTGTTTATCTGACTTACAATATTAAAGCAAAATAATCCAGTTGGTAATGTAACTTCTCTGAGGTCATTGGGAACTTAAATTTTCTCCAGAGTTTTGACAACAAAGGGGAAGAGTGTATCTGAAAGCATGGAGGCATCTTTTAGTTGTTAATACTACATAATTAGAATGTCTCGAACTTTCACTTCATCACAGACCATGTTATAAAGACTTTTATTAGACAATGAGGCTAGCCATAATTTAAAATTTTAAAAAAGAGAAAGAATTTGTGACCAGGTTTCAGCCTATGTTCTAGGTATTTAGTTCTGTGTGTTGTAGATTAATGTCAAAGCCCTGCTGTGTCAGTCTAAACAGTCTATCAATATTTCAAGAACATGCATAAAGGTTGTTAGGAGAATGACTTCATGAGATGAGAAAAAGAACTGCCCTGAAAAGGCTAAGTTCCTCCTCTAAGGAGGCTAGCCACATACTTTAAATAACTAAGGTTTTAAAGAGTGAGCCTAATTAACAGAGCATAAGCAGGGAATACGGAGGAGAAACTATATCCCTGTCCCTCTGTTTCCAACTGAAAGGATTTCATCAGAATTAAAAAGTCTTTTTAACCCATTCCCTCTCATGACCCATTCCCCCTTATGAAAAGTGTTTGCTATATCTAAGGGAAAGAATATAGATTAGCCCTTTCAAGAGTCACTTTTTAAGTCTTTCTGGATATATTCTGATCTAATAGTGAAAAGTGAAAGCTACTCAGAATTTGTGCCTACAAATTCCAAACAGCTTGTCAATAATATAGATAATATTAGGATTCCCATGAGTCTGTCTTGGTTTTCGACTTCTTTGTTGACATTGAACAGGTAAAAGAAAAACCTGAGTGCTAGTTAATGACTTCTAAAAAACATCAATGCTAAACTTGATGGTAACTTACGTCTCCTCTTCAGCTTTCATTTGGAAGGCATCTTCTAACCAATCTAATAATTTGTGTGTAAACTCACTCACGTCTTGCTGTGGAAAGAAAAACACCTTGTTGATATTTGAGCCTGCTGATACTAAATGTTACAATATAAAACCTAGAGGACAGTCACTGAAATGTGTAACTACCAACTCCTCAATGAAAGTATCAGTCAAAATGTTTCACATCCAATTGAACAAACTTTTATGATTTAACCTAGACATGAAGTATTGAAACTTTTAAACAAACTTACAATCACTGTTACTAGGGTTTCACTTTAGGAAAAATGCATATGTAAAGGCACACGTGTGTGTGTGTTTAAACTAGAACTTATCAAATGAGTTTGTAAGAAAAAATCAGTATACCCCAACAAAGCTCTGCAATGACATTATAAAATAAAGACTCATTACCAAAGAGTTGTACATTGTATAAGAAATCATCATTGACTTCTCTCTTCAAAGAAAGAACAGTGTTTTCTGACAATTCAGTTTCTTAACTCTTACACATAACTTTTAGGCCGTAAAAACCTTCATCAAGGTACTTGTTAACTTTGGCAGGTTAAGTCCAACTAATTGCTAAGTCTCCAACTTTGGAGTAGACTAACTTATGAAACTCAAATTGATCCTCTACTCAGAACTAACACATACATCACCTTTTGCCATCCTTTTCTTTGTCCCTACTCCCCTAACAGAAAAACAGGAACATGTGGTAGCAGTTATCAAATACCATAATTTAAACAATGGAAGGTGAATGATAGATGAATGGGTACACAAAGAGCGTAAGGGAAAAAAATAAATCAACCAAACTAAGACTGCTCGAAGGCAGATGAGTAAGTACAAGCAATTTGTCTTTATTTTTCAAAACAACCAGAAGTATAAAATGAGCCACCATATATTTTTCCATGTATTTTCCTAGACATCTAAGAGTGCCTACGTCAACATATTCACCTTAAAAATAATGACAGTGGCAGGGCATGGTGGTGCACACCTGTAATCCCAGCACTTGGGAGGCAGAAGCAGAAGGATCACTACAAGTTTGAGGCCAG
The DNA here is from genome assembly GCA_004026905.1 of Hystrix cristata. Taxonomy (NCBI): domain Eukaryota; kingdom Metazoa; phylum Chordata; class Mammalia; order Rodentia; family Hystricidae; genus Hystrix; species Hystrix cristata. Next base: position 84,623 of record PVJO010001268.1, on the reverse strand, counting down.
CATGGACTACACAGTGAGCTCAAGGCCACCCTGAACTATACAGAAAGGTCCCTGACTCAAAAAAAAAAAAAAAAAAAAAAAAAACAATAATCATAACAGTAGGCCTAAAAACCTAAGTCATACATTATATGGTACTAAACACAAAACTCTAGCTATGAACATCCATATCATGTATGGATAAATATTCTAAACATTAATTTAGAACCTCAGAATGTGACTTTTTGGAATATTTTTGTAGATATAGTAAGAATCAAGATGAGATCATCTTGGATAAGTTTGGATCCCAAATCCAATGATGGATATTCTTGTAAGAAACAGAAAAAAAATACAAAACATGGATAGGAGAAACAGAAAAAAATACAAAACATGGACTGAAGACAAAAAGTGGAGCTAATGTGCACAAGCCAAGAAATACCAGGAGCCACCAGAAGATGGCAGAAGCAAGAAGGAGTCTCTCCTAAAGCCCCTGGAGGAACATGGCCCAGGTAACATCTTCATTTTGGAGCTCAGATTTCTGAAACTCTTAAAGAATAATTATCTATTTTTTTAAGTCACCCCATCTATGGTAATTTGTTATGGCTATCGTAGGGAACTAATATAACACGTTAGAACAAATTTCCCATATTTGGAGATTGTATCTAACTAGAAAAAAGTTTCCTGCTTATCACAAATCTTTTGAAGAAGTTAATCTCTTTTAGCAAGTGATTTAAAATCTATAATTATAAAATAAAAATTCCACCTACTTTAACAAGAGAGAAAATGAGGTCTTTAACATCTATTTTTAGAATAAAAACAAAGACATTAAAATTGACAGTACTATGACACATGAAAGGGTCTCCCAAAGACTTTCAGATGTTTCCAAACATAACTTATCCGAAATAGTCACAAGAATGTAAATGTAAGTATAAATTCGCTTTCTGAAATAAGCATGGTGCTTATGTCACTTACAAACTTATGCTAACAGGTCAGTACTGTATACTTCAGAGTTAAGAGTCTGGGGAACAAAAGAGAAACTTGTATCAAGTTGTACTGCTGTCCATTTACTTCAGAAGATCTCTAGAGAAAAAAAAATCATCAACAATGAGGGAACTGGTCTACACTGCTAGCTCAAACCAAGGGCGTTCATACTGCAGCATTCAGGAGCATGTAATAGCAAAACAGCCAGCTGTCTCTACTTTGACTCACTCAAACTGAAAGGCCTCACCCATATGCATGTGCGGCTCCGAAGGAATGCTGTACTGCTTCCTCTTTAAAGGTGAAAAGACATTCAGAGATCACAATGGAAAGCATCAACAGTAAAATAGAAATCAAGAAAAGTACAAAGAAAAAGCAATTCCAGAAGACAAGAAAGATTACTTGTTTGGGAACACAAGTAACCTTATTAAAATTTAATTGTATACTAAGTCACTAGAGAAGGCAGGACAAACACTGAAGAAAAGAACGCTATAGAACGGTGGCAGCAAACCTATGGCAAGCACGTTACTTGTCTTCCTTTTAAGACAAAAGATGTTAACATATGAGTCGTTTTTCCTAAACTAAAATCTCAGTATTCAGATTTAATTGCAGTGTTGGCACTTGGCGATAAGTAAGTGGGTTTTGGGTTGCAGTCTGGGCACTCGTCTCTAAAAGGTTCCCCATCACTGCTACAGAAATAAATGAATGAATGACCAGATAAATAAACAAAATATATTTAGAACTGGAAGAGATGTTCTAAACTGATGGCTTGGGATCATTTTTGGAATATTATTTCTTTTGCTTTTTACTGTCATTTTGACAGAGAAAGTAAGTTACAAAGCTGACTAGACACTGCCTAAAAGGCACTGGGTTATTGTTAGAAGTGTAAAAAAAAAAACCTCTGATGTGAGCATGCTTGTTCATTTATATGTAACATTCAAGATGGATTACAAAAAGAAAAAAAAAAGCTGAAAACAGAATTTTTTAAGATAATCCTTCAAAATCCCTTTCCATCAATTCATACAATAGATAGAAAAAGGGAAAAAAAAAAAGACCAGAGGCTTTCTGAATCTCTTCCCAAAAATATTTTATCCTCTGCTCTTTACTTCAATGCTGCCATCTTTTTCAATCTTGTTATTATTCTCTACCACTTTTTTCATTTCTCTTTGTTTTCCTTCACTTCTCCAACTTCTCAAATAATATATGATATGTTGGTTTGTCTACAGATATTTTCTATTTTTATAAGAAAATTCCCAATACTGTTTTTAGGAAGTGGCTAAAAAGTTATGACAGCACAATTTAAAGAATGAAAAAAACAAACACAATGTCCTTCCAAAACCTTCTCTGAATAATTAAGAAAAATTCCTCCTTGCCAGCAAAAACAGGAATATTAATATGTGCACTATAGCAACACTGGTTTATCAAGCATTTAAGATTTTTAATTATATGTGGAAACATTCTTAATTTCATCATTCTTCCTTATAAATTTCAATTATAACATAAATCACAATTTCATTTATCTTCTTAACACTTCCAAGACCACTTAATTTCAAAGTAGGTCTTCCAAACAAACATTGTTTTAAATAAATGGCTCCAAGTTATTTCTAATCAAGCTTAATAATGCAACCAAACTGTCACGTATTCTTGGAAAAGTTACTAAAGGACTGATGAGAGTAAATAAAATAGAAATGGCTAATAAGTACACAAAAGCTACCTGCTGAGAGTCATTTGATTTGAAGGCATCCTTAAGAATTTCAACTGCTCTGGATGGATCAACATATTTCCTTTTGGTACCAACAAGAAGTGCAAATAGATACCTTAGCTCACGCATAAAAGGCAAATTCCGATGCTCCTATTGAAAAAAATAAACCAAATCTTTGGTGAAAAGTAACATAAATTTTCCTGTTAAGCAAATACTCGTTTTAACAGTAACAAAAATTAAACAAACTGACAGATTTGGGATAAATCCAGCACTCCATAACATATTTAAAGAAACTAAGAGTGTTGATGTCATCTAAAGTACTCAAAGGATTCAAGCTCAAAAACAGCAAAGGACCTAGAGCAGGGTCACAATTTTAGCATAAATGCCACATATTCACAGCAAATCATGTCATTACCCAGCCAAGAATAGCCCCCTCATTGGAGTCTGTTTATTATAATCCTTCCCATTCAGCAATGCCCAGCTGCTGCTGACAAGAGCAACAAAAACACCCAGCATTCAAAGAGTGCTCACTACATATCAGGCCTGGTTCTAAGTGCTTTACCCTGATAAACCCGTTTAAGCAAAAATTCCTCTTCCTCCAGAAGCTGCTCTACACCCTTCCAAGTTAACAAAGCCTTCAAATTTGACATCTACTGCGATAAATGCCTCTATGAATCATCACCTGCTGCAGCCATGTGCTAATTCTAATTACTAGACTAAAAGAAGGCTCTTGTCTAATTATCGATAATATAACCAATATACAATTTAATAAACATTAAGTTATTTATATTTGCTTATATTTATTTATAAAACTATTCTGCATTTATTTCACAATTTAGTGTTTATTAAATATATTCAATATCATTTAATTTTTAAATTTAATTGTTCAATAAGTATAATATTAACCTAATATATAAGCGAACCAAATCCTAATAATATGAGGCTAATATATCACCTTCTCAGTAGTCCTTGAAGTCTTACTTTATTTTCAATATGACTATAAGCTTCTCAATGATAAAGATTTCAATAGCTCCTCCACAACTTTTGGCTACACATAGCAGGCACTGAATTCTTACTGGGTGATTAAAATAAACCCTCCAGAAGAAGAAAAATTCATATTATCACTAACAATTTATTTTAAAACAAGAAAACTTTTAAAAAGGAATTCATATAATTTAGTGAAATGCTTCATGACAAATCAAATGAGTGCTTATATTTAGTTCTTAAACTAATCTTAATAAAGCTTAAACTTAAATATTAGAAAATTTTTACTATTTCATATAATTAGCATTCTGATTATAAAACGGTAGGATTATAAAAATACACATATCATACAATTACTGCCCAGAATAATGTCCACATAAAAATAGTTTCTGTTCAAAGGACTCCTAAGAAATAGGTAGGAACTAAAATTGGTTTCAAATACTTACCATTTGACTCAGAAACTATACCCACCATTAAAGTAATGCGAAAGTGCACTAACTCTAACAATGGTAAGTTTAAAACACAGCTTTTATTTAAATATACTGAATTCTACCATCAATGATAAAGGCTAAGTACAAAACTTCTAAATGAGAAACCTAATTCATGATTTTTCTCTGGTACTTCCTACCCCCTCACCAACTGCCCTAAATAAAAAAAAAGTTCAGAAAGTATAAATACTATGAATTTTAATCAAACAAGTAATTTCCAAAACTACCTTAAGTTTTCCTGACATCAACCTCTTTAATAATCACTGAACCTTTAAAAAAGGCAGATTTTATAAAGACATCAGTTGTCATGTAGTAAGGATGAAAGTAATGAGTTGTGAAAATTAAAGGGAAATTCTGCTGAGAAACTGTTTGAAAAATACTTTAATATAATGCAAAAAAAAAAAAAACATATTTTTGACAAATCTGGGAATGTGTGCATGCTAGGCAAGTGCTCTACCACTGAGCTACAGCCCCAGAATAATGAAGTATTTTTGTCTCAGCTAATTCCCATAGCTAGAAAATCGTTTTGAATTTCAAAAGGCAAAGTGTATTGAAGAACAGCTACTCCATCTGACTAAATTATTAATACAGCATCATATATAGAAAGTGCTGAGCAAATCTTAAGAGACTTGTTGAGGTGTGACAGATATATACTACTTTAAATATTACAAAGTGTACAATTTTATGAGCTTCACATATGTATGCGGCTATGAAAGTATCATCACAATCAACACACTTACTTCTCACCTCCAAAATTTCTTCGTCCCTCAATCTTCCATAACTATCTCTAAGTTACTATAGTCACTTAGTATCTTCTAGAAATTTATATAAGTGAGATCACACATTAGGTAGTTTAGTCTGGTTTCAAGCAATCAGCATAATTATTTTGAGCTTCATTAATAAAGTTGTATGCATTAATAGTTCATTCCAATTTAGTGCTGTGTGGTATTTCATTGTAGGTATATACCATAACTCATTTATCCATCAACCTCTTCAGCTGCCATGGCTATTGCTGTCCCGTCCTTGTGTAGGTATGTGCTTCCACTTCTCCTGTATAAAAACCTTGAGGGGAATGCTAGGGTGGTATGGCTGATAGTTAACAAACTGCGTTCCAAAGGCATTTAATATGCCCGCATCAGAGGTAAGAGTTCCAATTTCATATTCTACCAATGCTTTGATATGGGCTTTTTAAAGTTTATTTCTTCTAGTGGGTACCCCAGTGACACCTCTGGTTTTAATTGTATTTCCCTAAGGAATAAAAATATGCATTTTCCCATTAGTTATTTACCATCTGCATATCTTTTCTTAATGGAAGTCTATCTAATCAAATATTGTTCCACTACAATTAATTATGTGTCTTAGTGACTTACACAAGTTCTATTTTTATTCTAAATACAACTCCTTTATCTGTATGTATTTTACTAATATTTTCTCCCAGTCTATGGTGTCTTTTCATTCTGCATGAAATTTTCAAAAATTATTTGTGACATCACTTTATCAGTTTTTTTCTTTTATGCCCATGCATTTTGCTGTCCTACTTAGGAAACCACTGTTTAACCTAAGGACATTAGAATTTTTTCCCATGTCAAGAATTTTTGTTTTAGCTCGTCCTTTCAGAAGTATCATCCATTATGAAATTATTTGTGTCAAGTAAGGGTTAAAAACCATTTTCCTGGATATGAGATTAAAGATTTTCCTTTGCTCACTAAATTGTTTTGGCAACTTTGTTTAAAATCTATTGACATCACATATGCGGGTCTATTTCTGGAATCTATATTTTGCTCCTCTTATCTCTATGACCACCTTCTGGTCAGTAACTAAATGTCTTGATCACTGTAGGCTGACACTTAAACCCTTTCACAGTTTTTCTTTCTAAAACTGCTGTTGCTATTTTATACCATTTAAATGTCCACAAATATTATAAAATCAGTTTGTCAATTTCTATGAAAAACCCTGTTGGGATTACGGCTGGTATTATATTATGTCTATAGATTTGGGAACAACTGACATGTTAACAATACTGAATTCCCTGATTCATGAACACAGTATATTCTTTTATTTTTTTAAATTTTCTCTCAGCAGTATTTTGTAATTTTCAGTGTTCAGATCTTCCACATGTATCTTATGGCCAACCTCTCCCAAGGTATTTCATGTTTTAGTGGTACTATATAGAAGTATTTTTTAATTTTAAATTCTCAGTTGTGTTGCTAGTATTTAGAAATAAATACAAGTGATTTCTGTGTGTTGGCCCTGTAGACTTAAAATTCACATTTCTTAGTTCTAACATTTTTTTTTTTTTGGTCAAGTACTTAGAATTTCCTATACAGACAAACAAAGCACACAAAAACGTTTGATTTCTTCCTTTCCAATCTTTATGCTTATTTCTTTTTCTTGTCTTGTGGCACTGGTTACACCACTAGTCTAAATTGGGTGTGATGGTACATGCCTGTACTGCCAGCACTCTGGGAGGTTGAGACAGGAGGATTAGAAGTTAAAGCCTGGTCTGAGCAACTCAGCAAGACGTTATCTCAAAATAACAAACAAAAATAAAAAGTGCAAAAATATTGGGTTCAATCTCTAATACTGCACCAAAACACAAACACACAAACACACATGCAGACACACAAATACACAGAAAAAAAAAAACCTATGCCATCCTGGTATTCAATAAAAGTGGCAAAGGTTAACATCTTGATTTTTCCTGATCTTTGGGAAAATGCAATCAGTTTTCATCATTATTATATTAGAAATAGAATTTTTTGTAAATAGGCTTTATCAAAACGAAAAAGTTCTTTCTGATACCTCATTTTTAGATTTAGCATAGGGTTAGGTTTTGTCAAATCTTTTTTATTCACCTAGAGATACAGTTTTTCTTTAGTTTGTTATTATAGTGAGTCATACTGACTAAGGTTTGAATGCGAAACTACTTCGCATTCCTGTATAACCCATACTTTCTTGTGAAGTATTATCCTATATATATACAGATAGATAGATAGTAGGACTCAATCTTCAAAAAAAATTGCTGTGACATTTTGTTTCCATATTCATGAGGAATATTGATCTACAGTTTACTTTCTTAAAATACTCTTTTTCTACTTTTGGTTTCAGGGTAACATTAGGCTCACAGAATGGGATGGGAAACTTCACCCTTTTCTCAATTTTCTGTAAGAAGTATATACAGAACTGGTATTATGTCTTCCTTAAATGTTTAGTATAATTTATCAAGTAAACTATTTAGCTGTTGATTTCTTTAGGGGACTTATTCCAATTTGTTAAACATAATATAGAATTACCTCAAATTAGCTATTTTTTAATTAACAAGCTTCCACAGCTGATAGCTTTCAAGATACTTTTGTTTAGAATATTCTATTATTCGCTAGAGACTATGCCGTGACGCTCCCCTATTTCATTTCTTATATTTGTAATTATGTATTCTTTCTTTCCTTGTTCAATCTACCTAGAAGCTCATCAATTTTACCAATCTTCTCAAGAAGCAGCTTTTGAACATTTATTTTCTCTACTATTTTTCTAATATCTAGTTCAGTGATGTCTGCTTTTTCTTTACTATGCCCTTCTACTTTGGAATTCATGTATTTGCTTTTTTCTTCTTTCTTTTTTTGTAGTTTTTGATGTGCAAATTATTATAATTACTTTGAAACCATTCTTCTTTTTTAATAAGGCTTCATTAATGGTACTGCAAGAGATTTTTCCAGTAATCACTCTTCAGTTGATCTCTAATTCTGGTAGATCATGTTATAATTTTCATTCTGTTCAGAATATCCTGAGATTTCCCTTCTCATTTTTTCCTTTGTCCTTTGGGATATTTAGAAATGTACTATTTTGTTTTCAACTACGTTGGGATTTTCTAGGTATCTTTCTGTTGCTGACTTCTAACTTAATTCTCTTGTAGTCAGAAAAAATAATTTATGTACTCAGATCCTTTAAAATGTATTTAGACTTCTAAGTCCAGCCCCCATTATTTCATAATGGTTAAAAGCAGAAATCCAAGACTGCCTCTTTTTTTGTAAAATTCAAAATGCCTCTGGCCCAGAAATACAGTATCATATTCAGCTAAACACATTCCCTTGTGAGTCTCACTTCTACAAAGTTCCAAGTGGGAAACACATTCTGTATTTGCAAATATTTGTCCTAAATCAAGACTTAACCTTCTCATTAATAAGGCATTAGCCATTTATATGGTGATTTATACTAACCATTATGAGTTTATGTGTATTTGTCTTCTCAACATTTAATATGTTTTTACCATTAGTTTGTGACATTTTAAGCAAAAAGAATATTTGGATGACACTAAACTTAAAAACGGTACAAATAAAAACTACCTTCAACTTCTGGAAGTAATAACCATGTTTGTATCTAAAACATGAATTGACTTCAAAGACACTATCTCTACCACACAATATGTACACAATATTTGTGGTAAGCTTCAATTACTAATGAAAGACACCTGCCTGCTTAGTACTGCACGCAAATGACATCTCTGTGATTTGATCAAACTGCCCCCAAGTGCATTCTGTATTTTACCACGTTAGTCTCCAAGCTCAATATAAGAGTAACCATTTCATGAACGGGACATAAATTCACTATGAAATAATAAGTGACAAGTTACAGTGACACCTTTTTAAAAAGTGTATCTTCTGTCACCTCAAGTGAATATAGCACAAATCAGTGACGGACAACTACCTATAATTACAAATGTTCCGAAGGTGTAAAGTTATAGTATGTACTGTTTTCACTGTGCCAAATTAAAGAGTAGATTCATTTGTGGAACAATCTTTTGTAAAAATGCATGGTATTGTTCTAAGTAAGTATTTTTTGAAGAATGGAAATGAGCAATTGTTTAACTCTCTAAGCCAAAGAGACACCTAAAGACTCCTCTGGCAAGGTGCTGATCACACATTTTTCCAGCATGCACTGAACAGTCTCATGCCTTCAAAATTAGCTCTGGTACATAAACATGGATATGATTAGTATTTCTCAAACCAGATTACAAAACTAACTTGGTATTATTTAACACTATGAAAAACTGAAGAAATTAAAGCTCTACAGAATAATAAATTCCATGAAATAAAGTTAATACATACACAAATACATAACTGAAAATAATTCCCAAAAAAGTCATGCAAATTGCACATAGAATTCAATGGAGACATAAGAAGGGAGAATTGTTGATATCAACAGATCGTAATAAAGGAGGCAATAGTCCAAAAAGTTCCACATCAAAATGCAACAACTGACAGGTTTTTCCTTATTTTCTCTAGCAGCTCCCTTTTAAAAAAAAGAGTTGCTTATCACCCTGATATTTTACAACTTGGAGATTACAGCCTGCAAAGCTAGTTGCAAATCAAGTTATATTCCCTATAGTGTGCATTACAAATGTTTCACACATTTGCAGAAGGGGTGGTTTTAAAAATTAAACACTAAAATGAAAATATAACTTAATAATTTATCACTACAACAACAGGTCACACAAGGTTCAGCACTTTACGGAAACTTAAAACTTTACTTTCTTTGTCTTTGCAACCAGTATAGTTTAGGGCTACTGGCTCTTTACAGCAAGATCATCTCCACAATCATTTTTTTCCTATTAAGTATGAATGTGTACATGCAAATCAGCCCTATCTTTTAAAGTCTTACTTTCTAAACTTTCATATGTAACGCTATAGCTGACAACACATACTTTCTGTATATCAGTTACTTTCAAACCCTTTGTATGTTTTACCTCACTTAATCCCCACAGCAACTCTGAAATAATTATTGTTATATCTACACTTTATAGTCAAGGAGGCTGCAAAGAAAGAGATCAAGTGACTTGCCTTTAGGTCCATGGCTAGCACCTCAGCAATGTTTTGACCCTGGTGTCTGTGCTTGCCTACTTTACACTGCCTATCTAGCAATATTAACTTCCAAAACAGAAGGTATGTATTTGCACTGCAAAACAGCAGCACAGAACTCATTTTTTAAAGAATTCATCCACTGGGTGTGGTGGCGCACACTTGTAATCCCAGCATGCGGGAGGCTGAGGCAGGAGGATCACTGTGAATTCAAGGCCAGCCTATACTACATAGTGAGTTCAAAGCCAGCCTGAACTACACAGTGAGACTCTGTCTCAAATCCCCCTCCAAAAAAAAAAAAGAAAAAAAATTCCTCTGGACAATCAATTGAAAGGAAATTTCGATTTTTCACACAATTTTTCAGAATTCAATGGAGGAAAGACTTTGAATTTTAAATTGTAGCCTATAAAGATTACTGAAATCCAAAAAAGAAAAAAAAATTACTAAACTGACACAAATAACTGGCATACTACTGTGACACATAGGTGAAAAAAAATCATATTTATAATATACTGACAAAGAAATTATCGCAGCAGCAATAAATGAACTGACATGCAAATTCTAACAGTTTTAGATTAGATGAAACAAATGCCCCCAAAGCAATCACAAATGAGAGAATATAAGTACAGGTCCTCTGTTTAAGTCATTTGTAATTTTTACCTTTTGGTTTCGAGGTAAATCTTGAGCATTTGAAGGAGACTTGTAATTCAGAACTAATCTTCTAAATTCCAAAAGATTGAATAATGACTGAAAAAGAATAATAATTTAAGATACGTAAGGGAAAATTCTATAAACAGAATTGTGAAAATGGCGGTCTCGGAGACTTATGCTTGATAACTATGTTATTTCTACACAGAACTGTCATAACCAACACAAGAAGGCCTATTTTCTCCCTGGGAAAACTTTCTTATATTCTAACATACTATTCTTGACAATTAATAATACTTCTTCTACAGCAAAATACAAAATCATAGTAGGAAAACATTTTTTAAAAACAATTATGTATTATTAAAAGCTGTTCCTTTATATTAGTCTGTACTTAACAAGAAGTTTCTCAAAACAAATGGCACACAATGCAAAATCAAGAATTTTTAGTTATGTGTTTACTATGATTAGCAAAAACTGAGTACAAAAAAATATATTCAATAGATACTAGGTGACAGACACACACAAAAAAATTTCATATAATCTCTATGTCCAAGCGACAAGGAGACAAATATATAACAACAGAAATGTGACTTGACAGGACAGTAACACTGATTATGAGAGAATATATTGAGAATAGATGAAAGATGCTCTTGGAAAGACTTCCAGAAAGAATGCTTTTAAAAGGACAGTTTAAAAAAAAAAAAACAATCAATCAATAAAAGGACAGTCTGCGACCCATTAATGTCATAATAATAAACACTTTAAAATGAGATTAAATATAATAAAAAATATCTGAAAGTATCATACTCAGTAAATTCACCAAAAAAATTTTGCAACATTTTTATCATGGATATTTTACATATACTATATGCTACATTAGTTAGCTTTCCAGTCCCTGAGACGTAATACCCAACACCCACAACTCAGAGGAGGAAAAATTTATATGTCTCATAGTTCAGGGAATTCAGCCCATGCTTGACAGATTCTAAGGCAGGAACTTCATGGTGGAGCAAAGCTGCTCAGTTCACACCAGCCAGGAAGCAGAGCAAAACAGTGCCAGAGAAAGCGCAGTGGGGAAGACATATTATTCAAGGCCACACTTCCCTGAGCCAGCCAGACACCCTTGGAGATGCTCTACCAACCTGCCAGATATTTCTAAATCAGGTGAACTTGATATGTCAGGATTAACAGTCACACGTGCATATGTGTGTGTGTGTGTGTGTGTGTGTGTGTGTGTGTGTAAAACATTTATAACTGAAAATGTGTTTCTTGGTCACAGTTTATAAAAGTTTAAAATTTACAGGAATCTGGGCTGGGGATTTAGCTCAGTGCTTAGAGTGCTGAGTTCAATTCCCAGCACTCCCCCCAAAAAAAAAAACCAAAAACCCAAACACTGAAAAATTACAGGAATCAATAATACATTAAATTTTGAGATGAATTAGCCTATTTCATGGAACATAAATATAGCACCACAAATCAATGGCAAAACAGTTTTTTATCAGTAGTTCAAGATTCAGAACTCTAGTTCACTACATAGAAAGAAATTAAATCAAATAAATAGGTAGACTATATTTTAAATAAGAAAAGTAAAATGAGTTTCTGTTAGAGACTATAGAAAAAATGTTTTGATCATCTTGTGATATGCCAGGCTTTCCTAACTAAACATATGCGCACACAAAATCATTTACTCATTTATTTATTTTTTTCTCTCTTTTCTTTGAAACAGAGTCTTGCTATGTTGCCAAGCTGGTCTCAAACTCCTGGGTTCAAGTGACCTTTTTACCTCATCCTCTCAAGTAACTGGGTCTGTAGGCATATACCAGCATACCTACTCATTTGTTCATTCAATTTATATGCATACACATACATTATGTCATGCTCTTGAGACAATTATGATCTTAAGATTGCATGTTAAAACAATGGCAGTACAGTCATTCCTTGGTATTCAAGTGCACTGAAACTCGTAAAATTTGGTACGCAATACATTGTGAGGCCAAAAAATGTCTTCCCAATATTGTCCTTTGCTTGGTACTCTACACACAAGCTAGAATTTGTTGGCTGTCAACTGCCTCATGACTTGCTACCATTTCCAGCCAAAATAATTTGGTGCTAATCATTTTTTGATGCATCATGCTTCTAAGAACCAATTAACAATGAATATATAGCTACCACTGTATATGCTATAAATTTGAAAGGATATGATACAGTTAACAGTAGACCAAGATCAGAACCTTTAGGAAAAAGGCAGAATTCTAAAGCCAGCAGGGGGAAAAGCTCTGAAAAAGACAAAATACAAATAGTAAGAAAATCGGGGGGGGGGGGGGAGTATGGAAAGCCAGGACTTTCAAACTAGGCTATTATCACGGTAACTTGTGGAACTTTAAGAAATACTAATGTCAGGGGCCTCTCAATAAAGATTTATGGTACCAAAGAAGATTCTGCAGTACATCAAAGATTCACTGGCACATTTTAAGAAGATTAAACAGTACTGTCACATTCCAAGAAGGAAAAGACAGAAAGAGAACCTTTGGATATGGTGTTATCGCTTATATCTAGATGTCCCCACAAAGCCTCATGTGGTCAGTCATTTGTGAGGCTTTTCGAAGGTAGCTGGATCTAGGGTGTGTGACAACAGGATTACTCTACTAATTGGTTTACAATAGTTTAGTGTGGGTAATGGCAAGCTCCACAGTGGGTGTCGGTGGCATCAGCCAAAAGGCTGGTAGCCTGGATAAGATAAAGGGGAAAGGGAAGCTGCTTCTTGCCGCTTTCTGCTGCCATGCCATGAAATGTTTCTCCTCTGTAATGTCCCTCCGTCATGCCACCTTGCCTTGGAGCCGGCTGAGCACAAACTAAAACCTGAGCCAAAATAAACCTTGCCTTCTTTAACTTGCAGGTGTGTCAGGTACTTTGTCTCAGCAACAAGAAAATAACTAGACAGATTTCAATGGCAAAATTACAGTTCAACTGTCTTAAAAAATAAACACAAACTATTAGTCAGTTTTCCTAAAGAGTAATAATAATTAAGGGCATGCTACTATTGAGAGATTGTTTTATTTAAAACTCTGCAACCTGAATGTCAACAGAGAATAATAAGAACTGTCATTACTACATAAAAACATTTTTCAAAAATCAAAGAGATCAAGCTAAATATATTAAAAGAAAAATTATTCCAATTTAAGAATATTATGGATATTTTCATATATAAACAGCCACCGTACTAGAAAAAGCTAAAGAAATATTTCATTAAGACTTTTCTAAGTTTAAATGCATATATGCTATTCTTGATTTACAATATTTATTCTTTGTATTCACATTTATGGGGAGAATTACTTATTTGCAAGTCTATGCCAACCTCAAATACCTTTTCATATTAATAATAATTTAAATTCACATAATACTATGACTATTTTCCAGTATACACAAACAAGTCTAATCTGACCTACAAAGAGATAATTCTGGTTTCCTATCTTGGTTACAATGCGTCCCTAAATGTGCAGGGAAATGCAAAAGTATCTTCTTTCCACCCCAACCACAACTGCTAACATAAGAGAAAGAGGGGAAGTTAATTTTAAGAGAGTAAAAAAGATAAGTAGTACTCTATTGTTAAAATTACACACTGGAAGCAAAGAGTGGAGAGTGGCAGAGGGAAACTGCCATCCCCAAACTAGTTTATAAGACAAGGGCACATGAACTTGCCAACACCTCTGTTTAAAGCACATAATTTAAACACAAACCTTACCTGAATAACAGCACTAAACCAACAAGTATTCCCGACATTCTTTAGCCCAACAGGAGCTTTGTCCTGTCTTTTTCTATCATAAGGATTTCGAGAATCCCTCCAAACTTCTGTGGGTGTCCTCTTCAAACATGCTTTATTTTCTGCTATGCTGGCTTCAAGAACTCTTAAGCAATGGAGAGAAAAAGTATTATGGGAGGAAAAGTATTATATAATGCCATACTCCTAACCATAGGCTTAAAGCATTCTGGTTAAACTCTGGATGTGTCTGGGGGAAGTAACATTTAACACTAACACATGTAGACTTGAATATACTACTAGCAATGCCAAAAGATCAAGAAAACAGCCTTTTTTCCTAAGAAAATTTCAAACACAAAAGCACAAGGTTATTCAATAGAAAGTAAATTATGTTTCACCAAATTAGAAGTTTAATACCAGGACCACAGCGTCTAGATAAATTTTCTTAGAAATCACTGTAGCCAAGTAGCTATTTACAATACCACATAATGACAATTTTGTAACAATTAATTTGAATCATCAGGAAAACATTAAAAATTAAACAAAGTGTACTTTTACTCACACTAACCATTAATTTCCTCTTATTAAAAAAAGATAAATGAAGTAAATTCTACAATTCCTTTCAATTCAAGAGTTCTATGATCTATGACAGCTAAATAAAGGAAAAGAATACTTATATGTTCAGTTCATTACTCAGAAGTAAACCTCAGGAAACACCTAACAAAATACATTTCTGTGTATCAGAATAATAAATAATTATTAACTTTTGCAAAATATCTCACCTATAGAATATCATAAAGACAGCAAAAGTAATGCTACTTTCATTAGCATTTTTCTTGTTCCTAAGCTTGCAACAACACATCTACAAAGGGTGCTCAAAAAACATGGTGAATGTTCAAGTTTTTGTATAAATGTATTACACTAAAATACATATGGCCATTAATCCTCCTTAAAACACTCTCTCTTGCTTCAAACACACTATTCCCATTGTTCTTGCCAGTTTTTTAAGTAATTAAGGAAGTTCTTTTTCATGATCGCCTTTAGTTGTGCTGTCATGGCTGTTTCAATGACCTGAATCAATTCAAAATGTTTACCCATCATGGTCATTTTGATTCTGGGGAAGAGACAGAAGTGACATGATGTCAGATATGATGAATAAGGTGGATGAGGACACACCATAATGTTTTTATGAGCCTGCATTTCCACAGCGGCATTCACTAATACAAAAGACGTGTACATAGAAAGTATATTTAAGTTTTTTATTGGCTTTTATAAATGGGAACGTTTCCATTTGGAAAGTTTGTTCGTTTTGCAATGTATATTTTCATTTAGAAGTATAGGTAAAACATTCAAAAGTGGCCAAAATGATAGGACAAGTGCATCTGAAGCAAGGGGGGGTTATTTTGAGGGTGATTTGTGGCAATGAATCTTTTATTACAATAAAACTGATTTATTTAAATACACACAATATGTTTTGATTAGCTCTTGTACACTTGGTGGAAAACCCTAATTCCTGCATATAAACTATCGAGACTTTGCCTACTCAAGAAATGTTTTACTGTTCTAAATAAGCATAAATAATCTTCAGATGCCTTAAGCCACTTTGTATTAGTTATAAAAACCTCAGCAAGAGTGGGTTCTTTTAACTTCTTGGCTTCTCTAGATTTCATTCCCGCGAAACTATCTTTTTCCTAAAGATTTTGTCCTGTAATATTAATGTCAAAATAATATTCTCTTTTATGTCTTATAACAGCATTTACAATATGACACTAGATATAATTTAATAAGATTCCAAAGTTATCGTTACTTGAAATAACTTATGCAAACATAGGAGAAAGCAGGAATCAATAAAACAATATACTAAAAGTGGATAAAAACATGTTAAAATGTAGAAATCAAAGAAAAGGTTCACACGTCTATCATATATAAGAATGCCCCAACATTAGCAGTAGCTACACAATCCAAACCAAATTTTCACACGAAACCCCAGATGTAAGAACTCTTGAGAAGGTATTTACTGTAGTTAGATGAATTGTGACCAAAGAAAATCAGGATATATCTAGAACACCTTTGTTACTAGAAAGGAAGTTTTCAAGAATACAAGACAGATATAAAAAGTCAAAGAGCAACTTGAGAGCCAACCTGTGGGCAAGGGGTACAGTTCAGCATTATATAATACAACAATCATAATCAGCCAGAACACACTGAATGTATACAAGGAAACTAGTTCATGCTCGAAAAAGAAAAGTTAATGCACACTATAAAAATATAACTAAATACAAAAGACTGCTCTATACAAACGTTTTTACTGACTTTTGTAAATGGGAGTGTTTCCATTTGGAAATTTTATTCCATATATTTTGGTAAATAGAAGTACATAAACTAAAACATGTGACAAATACTAGGAATAGTAGATCCAACACCATGAAGAGGAAAAAACAATCAGCACAAGTGATCACAAATGAGACAGAATAGGAAATTGACTAGCATTTGTGAACAGATACAGTAGCCATTTAAAAAGAGGATTCTAATCTATACTCTAAAAATATAAACAGGTCACAAATCTAGGAAAATTATATTCAATCCTGAATCTCCTGGAGGTAGATGAATCTCTGCCATCATAAACTATTAATTACATTAAAACTTTAAAAAAAAAAAAACAAGCCTTCTTAATGAGAACCGACCACACATATAGATGATGGGTCACATACAGTTATGGAAAAATTAAGAACATAATTTATGTGAAATACACTCTATCTACAAAACTTAAAATCTACATGTGAATCACAGGAAGTAATAACATGAAACTCAGCCTCAAGATGAGACTGAACAATACTAGGTCTCCCATTCTCAAGAGTCAAAAAGGAAACTGAAATCTATAAATTAGACCACTTGTAAAAATACTGTTTTAATTGCAGATCTAAGATTATTAATTCCCAAGAAGTTTTTGTTAAATGTTTTAAATATGATCCATTCCCTTATTCCCTATTTCAACCCTCTGCCTACAAAAATATATATGTACTTTTAGAGGTGTGTATTTACATATAAATTAATCATTACATTAACTTAATAATTCAACTTTTCAGCTCTCCAGTCTACTCTCTCCTCCACCTGACTTGTGAGAATATATGGTCTCAAATGTACCTTCTAGGACCAAGTAGTTGCCCAAACTTTTACTCTGTACCGCAAAGAAAGTTGGAAGGGAAAGAAGTTAGTGATGAAAGACACCATCTTCCCAACTTTCCTACATACCCTTCATTATAGAGGTCAAAAATCAGTAAAACTGTAATGTAATTGCTCATTGTTCCTCAAAGTCACAAAGGATTCAAAAATAAAATAAAATCTACATTTGTATTTAGTACATATATTAAACATTAATATAGTTCAATTTTGTCGTGTAGCTAAGTATTATTTACAACAAAAATATGGGATTTTTTTTTTTTTTTTGGTGCTGGGGATCGAACTCGGGGCCTTATGCTTGCAAGGCAAGCACTCTAACCGCTGAGCTAAATCCCCAGCAAAATATGAGGTTTAAAGAAATAGGTTTCTTACAATATTCCTCAACTACACCATGTGGTAGAATTATGACACTAAAAGTTGGTACATGAAAGAAAAATATAACTCCGAGACTTCCTTAAAGTTTAAAATATGTTTACTTTTATGGCCTTATACCATGCCTCAGGATGTTGTCTCCTACCACCTCTTCTTGGACCCTAAATGATTTTATAAACACATTTGTCATGTACCAAAAATATTTATTAATCAACCAGTGTCTCTCACCAGCATCTGGAGGGGAGAAACAAAGATCTGTTTTACCTCTACACCATATATAACAGTAGGGGCTACACAAGTTTTTGAAGTAAACAGGAGATTAGATGCTGCTACTTTTACCTTTTTTTTTTTTTTTTAATCAAAAGCCAAATGTGTAACCCAAATAGCACTCTATTTCCAAGCTTGTCTTTTTCTATATTCCATTACTGGATGCATAAATACAAACGTTTCATGAAGCAAAGTCCTATATAAGGGTTCCTTCCCTTGCCTTAGCAGCGATACTTCCCAGACTTTAAAGTATATTGTACGCAACACCTATATTCCAGGTACTAAAACTGCAAATAGAGAGAGAGGAAACACTGCAAATCTCAAAGAGCTCACAAATAGTCTATAATAAAATGCAGCACGCTGAGAGGCAACTTCATAAGCCATATCAAAATTCAGCCCCCACCACATATCACCTGCTTTCTAATCTTCTCAACACTATGATGACCTTGACATTCAGTAATACAAAGACAGCAAAACATTGTGCTGTCTCTCTTCCTTCCACATACTAAATAGAAATGTTTAAAGTAATTATGGCAAATGTTAACTTCCCCATTAATATAATAGTACACAGTTTTGGTAGATGGGATTATTTTACACTGTTATTTAAACGGCATACAATAGTAATGTTAACAATATCCCATTTTATCTTACCCAATTTCCTTTTGGAGAAGCAGTTTTACCACTAAAAAAATACACGTATCACTTTAGTTGCACAGATCAATCAGCAAAGAAAGAAAAGGAAGAAATCATCTGTTGATCTCTAAATAAACAGCTAGTATTTTATTGGAATCACACTAATCTGTAAGCAATTTGAGGAGAAATGAGCTGTTTTATAAATGTTGTGTGTTCCAATTTGTGAAACAGCGTATGTGTCAAAATACTTACACATATTCTGTAATCAAAGTGATATTTCATAATTACCTCTCCTTTCTTTTCCTGCAGCGCTGGAGACCAAACCTAGGACCTCACACATGCCAGACAAGAACTCTACCAGTGAGCTACACCTCTATCCCAGTGATTTCCTTCTTGAAAGCACCTGCACATTTCTTACAAGATTTCATTCCTGGTCCTTAACAGTTTTATGTAATTTTTCATTTTCTCAATCTTTGGTACAGAAATACAATTTTTGCATATTACCAATTAATACAAATTCACTTATCAGTTAAATGAATTTTGTCAGTACTTTATTGAGAAATTATATAGTAAGATACACAAACCTTAAAAGTAGAAATGAGTGAAAATTTTTATATACCCATGTGATCACCACCACCCATTTACTTTATCCCAGAAACACCTTTTCCACCTTGTCCTCTCTATTCCCCAGTTAATCATTACTCTGAGTTCTACCACCATAAATAAGCTTTGCCTGTCCTTAAACATTGCGTGAATGAAATCAAGTAATTATTGGTGTCAGGTGTCTTAGTTCTTTCAAGGATTCCTCCATGTTTCTGCAAGTACCAGCAAAGTGTTTTCCACATATTGCTTAGAATTTCGTTGTGTGGATATACCAACATTGTTTAAAATTCTGGTCTTACTGGTATTTCATTATTCCAGGTTTTAGTTATTATCAATAGAGTCACTAGTCTCTTTTTTCACAGGTCTATACTTAAGAGTGGGAAGACTGAGTTTTAGCACAGATATGGTGAAAGTCATTAAAATTCCCACTTTCCAAAGTGGTTGCACCACTATACTTTCCTATAATCGATACATGAGAGTTCCAGTTGCTTTCGGATGCTCTAACACTTGGTATTGTCAGTATTTAATTTTAGTCATTAGAATGGAAATAGAGTAGTAACTATTCTCCAAAGAGAAGATTAGAAGTAAGTCTTGGACAGAATTTGCACTATGTAGGGCTACAATCTACCATGCACAACAATCTATCACAGTACCAACAGGGAAACAGTCCCATTCATATGCTAACTACAAATTAAGGGCCTCTGGGATACAGAGGCTGTCATTCCATGCTGGACAAGATACATCTGTAACAAGCTGACTCTTGAGGCTGAGGATTTAGCTCAGTGGTTAGAGTGCTTGCCTAGCACAAGGCCCTGAGTTCAATCCTTGACACCAAAAAAAAAAAAAAAAACAAAAGAGAAAGGGAAAAAAAAAAAAGCTGACTCCTGTCTCTGGTGGTGAGGGAAGCCACAATGCACAGGGCACAGCTCCTCCTCATTCCTGACACACTGACCATTCTGGACCTTTTATCCTTCTGGAGCTTGTCAGTGGTGCCTCACTGTTGCTATGCCAACCTATCCCAACTCCAATCATGTTATGAACATGTCCACATAATGAACACGTTATACTTTCAAGTCTCCCAGACCATCTAATTTGACATGATGCACCTTTATCGAAAAGACATTGAAAAATGGGCTGAGAACATTAAATAGACCTTCTACTCTCCCTATCACCTGCTATTTGTTTATAATTTAACAATGAAACACTCTTCAAAAATCAGTTTACAAGGATGAACTCTGCCTTCCTCACCTACTCCCACTCCACACAGCTTAAGGCATTCCCTCCTCACAGCTGCTTCCTGGATACTGATCAGAAGGAAAAGAGTACGAGTTAACAACTTAACAGTGTACTCCAAGCACCACTTGGGCCACATGCTTAGGCAGATGTCATTTCAAGCAGTCAGTCAATTCTTGTTTGCACAAGATACACTCGTATGTCTGTTTTATATCAACTCTATTTTGGCATGCTTTTTTATTTAGAATGTGGTATTTGCCTTTGATGTTTGTTTCTAGTGAAATCTAATAATAAGTTCTGATTATTTTCTTTTACTAGTTCATGTTTACTTGTGAAAAATAACCTTACCTGGATCATGTCTGCAGAGGCCTCTGAATGCAGGGATGGTTGAGCACAGTGAAACAAATACTGGGGAATCAATTCCCTAGGCAGTGCTTCACAAGCAAGGGACCCAAGAGCTCTCCTCTCTTGCCAAATGAAAGCTTTGTAGTTGTTTACCTTTGAGCCTGCCAAGGGTGGAGATTTGTTGATTCCTGAAATGCCCCCCAGCCATCTTTCCCATCATCCTGATGCAAAGTACTTGGTTTCTCTTTAATGCCAGTCTTTTCAGCAAGGATGCACTCCTTTGCCCCAATCTTGTCAGCACTTTCTTTCTGGAGAAATTGCGAACTTTTCAAATTCCTTAGCTCTGCTGTTTGTTCCTGAAGGTTACAATAAATCTAGCTAAAAGCCCCCAGCAGTGCTCATGCCACAGCCTACACAATGGACTTCCCTGAAATTTCCTCTACTAGATTCATTAGTCCACTGGCCTAAATCTTAGTCTCCAGACACTGGCAAAACATAGACAAATTTTCTGACAGAGTATAACATACATGGCCTCGAGCCCAATGGCCAATGGAGTTATCATTCCCACCTGAAACCTTCTGATCCTGGACTTTATTCTCTGCATTTTTATCACCATCCTGGTCTTCTGAGTTCTGACCAGAATCTCCCATTAAGCTGATCTTACAGAATTCTAGCACTCTCTAGCCAGCATCTCCAAACTCTTCCAAACCCCTCCCAAAAACCAGTTTCAAAGGGCCTAAACCACATGGTCAGGTACAGTCACAGCAATGACCCCACTTCTCTGCTATCCATATCTGTCTTAGTCACTTTCTCACCAATGGGACACAAAACCCAACATCCACAACCTTATATAGGAGAGGTTTACTTTGGCTCATGCTTTCAGTCCATGGTCCTCTAGGCTCCAAAACAGGCCATAACAGAAGGGCCAAGGCGGAAGATAACTTCTCATTCTATGGCATCCAGGAAGAGAGAGTGAAGGAAGGAACCAGGAAGGGAGACATATCCTTGTAGGTCATGTCTCCAGTGACCCCACCTTTCTCAAACAGATCCCTACCTCCTAACAGCACATTCAACTCTCAATTCTTCAGTGGGTTAATCGGCTTATGAGTAAGACACACCCACGATCCAATCACCTTCCAAAAGCCTCACCTCTAAACCATAAAACAAGTTAAATTACTTTCCAAAGAAATATGCCATAGTCACAAACCATTTCCCCAAGGTAGCTCATTACCAAATTTCAACTACCCGTATTTCACTTGTGCCTTGGCAGTATGCTATGATGTGGATGTCGTTTACCTTCCAAGGGTTCATGTGTCGGAAGCTTAGTCCCTGGTGTAATGATGACAGATGTAGTATGGACCTGATAAGTGGGGCACAAGTGAAAATTCACTGAGTTCTTTTATGGGGACATATCCTTGAACGAGACTGTGAGGCTGCAGTCTTTCTCTCTCTGACCTATCTGGTGATCTACTGCTCCTGTGCTCCCACATATGCTTCTACCATGATGACATCTGTGATTAGGCCCTCAATAGGAGACAAATCAATGGGACTGACTGATCTTAGACTTCTGGCCTCCAAAATAATGAACTCTTTTCTTTACAAAGTTAGCTTGCATACAGCATTTCATTATAGTAATGAAAAATGGACTAATAATTATGACCAAAAGATAGTTAAAATAACATACCCTAATCTAAGAAGCATATGTACTTTTAAAATGCTCTATTTAAGATCTTCACCATGAAATTCGCAGGAAACCAAATATAAGAAGGTGAAATGTAAAAAGATAGGCTTTATCTCATCCAATTATACTTATTAATGTAGTATTCTAAGTGTATTACTTCATATTAAAGTATGCCTACTGAAATATAATGATAGTCAAATCATTCTGAAACTGTTATTTGGCAACATTTTGCTATATGAATTTAGGTACTAAAGAAAAAGTTAAACACTTTTCAGTGTTAATGATAAATTTCTTCCCTCAGTATGCATAATTTTCCTTTAAAATTTAGAGTGTCAAGCCTTAATTAGACCTGCAGAAACAAATATACCTCTGCCAAATGTTCAACAAGAACTCATTCTCTTGCTAGTATAGCGTACTAGCTAGTAACCATATATGTGTATGTGGTTCTTAGCTGTACATTTTGCATTCAGCATTCTTTCTGTTAAAGGCAAATCATGAAATCTAAACAAACCACAAAAAGTAATTACATTGTAACAACTTAATACAACTCTTACTTCCAAGGAATATAATTTAATGGTATATTACACTATACCAAATCTCGGCAATGCTACCTACAATGAAGACATTTACTACTGTATTAAACTTTAAAAGACCAAGAATGAAGAGCATTACCTTAAGTATTTTTGCTAATTTGTCAAAATTTAGTATCATCAGGCCATGCCAACTGGTTGACCTACACTATCTAGATTTGTGTAACTATACATTACAATGCTCACAAAACAAAGAAATTGCTTAATGAAGCATTTCTCAGTATGTGACTACAACAAACACATTAATAAGAAAACACAATATGGAACTAGTGACATTAATCTGGTATATGTTTTCCAGACTTTTCTATATTCATATGCTGATATAAATCCATATAAACAAAATACACTTATATTTTTAAAAATATTTGTATAAATTTTGTAACCTCTTTTTTGATTAAATAGGTCCTCCGGACAGGGGGAAACTACTACACTTTTTATCAAACGTTAAGTTTATCAAACAATTTTTCAAAACATTTGTACCCGGGTTGGAGATTCAGCTCAGTGTTACAGTGTTTGCCTAGCAAGTGCAAGGCCCCGAGTTCAATCTCTACCACCCACCCCCCAAATAGAAAACACTTGTTCCAATCAATTTTTTTTGGTAGTACTGGGAATAGAACCCAGAGCATCATACATGCTAGGCAAGTTGTCTATCACTGAGGCAGACCCCAGCAATGTGTTCTTTGTTTTTAAATACAATATTTAATTTGTATAATTTCTCAACTCCTCAGGAAATAAGCCAAATTAAAATGTCCAAAGGTAGTTTTTGGTTTTCATTTTAAATTAATAACATTAAATATTACTTGCAACTAAAAAGGAAGACTATGAATTTTATTGTCTTTTTCCCTTAATATAATATAGTATCTCAGGCAAATTAAGTTCCAAAGTAACACTTAAAGAAATTTTAAAACGTATCCCTAAGTAAAACACATTATGTACCTTTGATAAACATAGCATTTTCAGAAAACTCGTACCATACAAAAATCTTGGAAGTTATTTGCAAAGAAATGTATCATTGATATTATGTCATGGGAAATTATCTAAGAAAACTGGTACATTCTGGTACTAATGATTGTGTTACAGTAAAAAGAACAATGACCCATTGTTCTTCCTAAGACCCATCCCAGCTATGTACTTTGGGAAAATTATTTTACCTTCTCAAAGGTGAAACTTCTTCTTCAGTAAGAAAGAGCTACCATTGCCTCCAAATAACTACTTAAAGAATTATAGTTAGTTATAATTTAAAAGTATTTTAAAAATAGCACTGCTTAGGGATAAAAACAAAATTATTTATCCCTTAGAAGACCAAATTGTTTCAAACTAAAAACTTTGGGTTATTAAATTGAAAAAGACATTCTGTCAAGATCTTGGCATCTTGCCTATTTCTTTTATGTGTGTGTGTGCGCGCGTGTGTGTGTGTGTGTGTGCGCGTAAATATACTATCATACTATAGATTAAATGTTGGCAGTCTATAGCCCATAGGATATTCAGCTGTCTGGCTGTCTTTATAAACCAAGATTCATTGGAACACAGCCAAATTCATTAGATTACGTATTAGCTATAGCTGCTTTTACACTATAACACCAAAGTAGCTGGAAAATATGACAGAAATCATATGGCCAAAAAACAGAAACAAAAATATTTACTACTGAATCTTTATAGAAAAAAATCTGCTGACCCCTGCTACAAATGATTAAAGTTGAATTCGACAGTGTATTCAAAAGGAATTACGAAAAAATTTAAAATTTAAATACACATCCAAATTTAACGTTTATAATGCCATTCCAAAATTATAAAAATCTAAGTCTCAGTAGCAAACAGAACTAAAATATGCAAAGTCTGGTTACACAAAACATAAAAACAATATAGAGGCATATTAATGGCTTATTTAGAACAAAGTGTATCTTATTTCCTATAAAATTAAAGCCAATAATTTCTGTTATAAATAGTATGTATATCTGCTTTATACAAATTATATTTTTACCTGCTAATGGCTTGCTCCTCATCAGTTATTCCAGTCTCCCTGAATGCCCTGCTTGATTCCGCCAAACTCAAGGCAATTGCTCTCTGAAGATCATCTTTATCATCTCCAGTGAGATCAATCACATCTGAAAAGCAAAACTATCTTTCTCAAAATTAAAAGTTAAACAAAATAAAAAATAATTTTTATCATGAAAATATTATACCAAGTATACCCTCTGAAAGCAGTCAGTATGAATTTAATTATTTCTCTTAGAAAGAACCTATCTAAAAAGAATGCAAATACGTTTTTACTCAATTATACTTGCTTAGTTTTCTTGCATAAACCTAAAGCAATAAGCGTAGAAATACTTGTAATTGCAAAAGATTATTGTCTCTTATTAAAAACTAATAAGCAGAAATACTGCTGAGAATAACTTATAAAAAAAATTGAAATCACTAAAATCAAACATTTACATTTATGCTTTCTGAGGTTAACCCAATTACATATACATTACATCCTATCCACACTACCATTAGACACTGTCTATTTAGTTATAGTTACAACTGAGTTTTCAAAATCTGCATTTCAGAAATTGACTGGGGGGGGTGTATGCATATGCATGCGCTTTCACTTTAAAGTCTAGAAGAATGTGTCAAAGTGTCAACAGTAGTTAACTCTGATGGAAGAGGGTATAGGATCAAAAGGTGTAAGGAGCTTTGACTTTCTATTTGAAACAATTCTGTAACATCTGACTTATTAAGTAGGCAGTTCTTTTAATGTGAAATGGGATTCTCATTTCACTAAACCAAAGATATAGATATATATATAGATATATATATATATATACACGATGTTAATCATTTCTCTGCCTACAAAAGACAGCCTTGATACCACAATATTCTTTTTCCATAGAATAAAAGCTGTGACTATTACCACCTTCAGTAAAACCACCTTTAAGTCTAATTCCCAGTGTGTACTGGTCTATTAACAGAGAAGATGACAATGAAAAAATGCTCTCATTATCGTTTAAAAATGATAGAACTCAATATGATAAGAAAGAATAAAGTATATCTGTTAATGTGTGGTTTTGTGTGGCTGTAAGTATGTTTCTGTTTTGGACATGTTTTGCATTCAATTTGCTTATACTTTACATGTGATTAAAATTTACTTGTCTTTGTAATCACAGATTTTATGAGAGAAATAAAAGGGAAAGGACTGGCAAGGATGTCTTCATTTTACTATTTGGGTTTAAGAATATATACACATACATATACATACACACATGCACATGCAGCGAGAGAGAGAGAGAGAGAGAGAGAGAATGCTGCTGCTGAATGCCATCCAAGGGAAAGGCAGGCTTGTAAAAGCATTACAGTATGTCTTCATCTACCTTACTCACTGGACCTAGCATGGTGCAACTTGTGGCTCTTCCCCAAAGTCAAAATGGCCATGAAAGGTAAAGGTTGTGAATAAAGGACAGACATCCAGGCAGCCATGACAGCACAACTAAAGACATGAAAGTGGACTTCCAGAACTGCTTCAGAATGCAGCAAGAACAAAAGACTAACTGGGTTTGAAGTGAGGGGGAGATTTTGAAGGGCATGAATGGCCATGTCTCCTTTACTGTAATTTTTGTTTTAATTCAAAATATTTTTCAGTTTTCAATCATACCTTACAAACACTAAAAAAATATTCCACAATGAGAAAAAACAATGTATACTGATGGTTTCAAAAGTCTACCTCTGTTGCTAGCCATACTTTTTTCTCTCCAACCAGTACAAGAATATTTAAAATATTAGAAATAATTGCCCATAGGAGCTATTTTTAATATCCTTATAGAAATTCAGCAGATCTTCATAAAAGCCTACTAAATAGGGCCCCAAATGCAATCAAGTGGAATGTAGGCACAGTTACACAACTAAGCAGTGGAAACACTGGAACCCCTATCAGGTACGGTCAGCAGGCCAAACATCTCACCCATCTGGCTAAAAGACCCACATGTACCCAGACATAGCAAATGGGTGCTTGGGCTAAATACTGATGAAGAGACTAGACAGATAGGAAATACACCAGAAAAATAGGGGCTATCTTGGTTACTAAAATGACTAAGACTTGGGTACAGAGAGGATAATAAAGGCAGAAGGAATAAATCTGAAAATCACAGAGAAGCAGGAAAAGAAGTTTTATGCACATGATCAGTTAGCCCTTAGACTCCATTCTCTCATCCTTATAGTATGCTTTTTTCAACTATACAAACTGAAAAGATTAAAAAACAAAAACTATCTTCCCTGTTCAGCTAAGGCTCTAAATAAAATTTAAATTACATCAATGGGAAGCGGTCACACGAAATTTACACTTCTGCTTCTGCCTGTTCCCTCCAGCGTGATTTAACAGATACAGGGTGTTCCGCAGCAGCACCCCAGTATCCAGTTTCCAGAGCTGAGTATGTCAAATGATAAAGAGTGGCAACCAGGCGCCACATTCCAGCACCCAGGCAGAGCTCTGCGGTACTACCACAGCCTGGCTTGCCACTCCCCAGCTACAGCTACAGAAGTACGTTCCTGAGCACAGCAATCCTAAAGCGTGCCTCTGCTAACTGCAACCGAGGTAATCGCTTTCCGGCCTGGTCACTCCTGTAAGATCTGGGAGTCATTTGAGAAAGCTGAGCTGCAGAACCTTTCCTGTAGTCCTTCCAGTGATTTTTAAAAGAACCTAATCACTTGCATTAAATTCCTTTCTAGAAAATATCCAGAATGTTTAGCATTTCATGACTGACAAACCACATGGGCAAAGCAGAAACTCATTTAGAGATAACAACAACCTGTATTCACGGCTTTCTGTGGTGTACCAATTGTTAATTCAAGAAGCACAAAAGCAAAAAACAGGAAGAGTTTTTTTTTAATCTATTTCATAAATAATACAATCAAAGTTCTGAGAAATGAAACACAACATCATAAGAATAGAGAATTGTACACAGGCTTTAAAATTAAAGTTTTTTAACTCTTAAATCCAGTGGTCTTTCTGCCTCAATACAGTTCTCAAAGTGTGGTCGCCTGATGGGGGTGGGGTCCTCATGATACTTTCAAGAAGGGATGGGGAGTTCCTTAGGTAAGAAACGCAATTATACTAAAACGTTATTCATCTTGTGGTAAGAGTTGTACTGACAATGAAAAACAATAGTGGGTAAAACTACATCTGAGCACATTCCAGGGAGCAGCACCAAGGTGTGAGAGTAATTCATCGTATTATTCAGAAATAAGGTCCCTCCCTTTTTAAAATCCTGTTTCTCATAAGAACTATAAACTTGATGAAAAATAAAAAGTATTTTACTAAATCTCAAATCTTGACACATACATGCATGCATACACGCCCGCATGCATGCGCACACCCAAACACACACTCCCTTTATAAATTCTATGTGACAAAATAAAACCTGCATAAAGTACTTCTGGCTTTATATGTAAAGTATGTTGCTGCTACAGAAATTAAAACGCTAGTGCAATGTTTGAATTGTAAAGCTAAACTATTTTTTATGGAATATTTTTAACTGAAAGAACAAATGACAAATTAAAAACTATGATTATTCAGATTTCAGTAAGGGAAACAAGAATATTTGTTGACAACGATTAATAAGGAATTTTTCAGCTAACTCAGAACTTTTAAAACACTTGTTTCAACCACTATGAGCTTAATATGTGCCTAATACTTAAAGACTTCAGATGACATCAGTGACTGTATCGACAGATTTGATCCTTTCACATAGCAAACATTATTCCAGCATATTGAAGAAAAACTTTTCCAAGTTACCAAAGAACAGTGTTACAAAATCATGCATGAGTAAAAGATACACTCAAAGAGCAAGACAAATAATGGATTTTAATGTAACACAGTATGAAAAGGTCACTGATACCACTGCAGAATCACTGATGTGACTTTGGATTCCCCATTGCAACTGCTCTTAAAGAAATTATGAGCCATCAAGTTTAGCTGTAGGATTACAAAGAATATCTGGTATTATCTGGATAGTTAGTTAAAACACTTCTCCATTTTCTAACTTTGTATTTGTATTAAGCCAGATTTTCTTCACACTGTTAACCAAACAACTCTGCAACAGAATGCAAACCTGCAGAAACAGATCTGAGACGCCTGCTCTTCTATAATATGGGAGACATGAGAGATCTGTGAAAACGTGGAACATGTATTCTTCTTGCTAATTTATTTCAGAAAGTATACTTTTCATAAAAATACTATTTAGGCCAACATGTAACATTGACATTTTTATACAAATTAATCTTTTAAGCTTTTTGCAATTTTAATTTTTATGTTTTACATAAACAAAATCTATTTATTGGGTCTTCAATAATTTTATGACTGTAAAGGACTCCTGAGATCAAAAGAGAATCACTTTGCCATGTCCCTAAACACAGTTGTTTTTAATAAAACAAATCAGAACTGAAGATTCTGTTCTTTGGCTTTTACACTGTAACAAAAAATATGAATTGGCAAAAGATAAAGATTGTAAACATAATAGAGATCTCTTCCTTCTTTTTCTAGAGGAGAAAAAATCAGATTTAGCCACATGATGCAATAATCACTGTGACAAACTCAGAATGTGACAATAGTAACAGTAGTTCATTAAATAGACATTTACTCTCCCTTTTTACCCACCTCCAACACTTTCTACTATCTTACACTTAGCTAGCCAAACACATTCACATTACCTACCTACTCTTTCATCATGGCAAACACATAGAACACCTGTTACCCTATCTGGTATTAAGGTACAAAGCTGCTTGTGGCTAGAATGACCACACTGAATAGCTACACCAATCTATGCGGCATCTCCAACACTGGAAGGATTTAAACACACAGGCACATCTGTAACCCAGTTGGAAATTTGAGCCCGCAACCCCTGGTACAGAGGAAAGACAGTATAAAATGCTAGAAAAGGTTGGTTGGAACCACAGATTATCAGTCATTCACTGAGAAGCTAGGACTTTTTCCTGTAAGCAATGGGGAAGATCTGCTCATTATTTATAATTTCACTGCAAATGCAGTAATCTTCTCCATGTTGTTCTCATTACTCCATAGGCAGCTTCCTTCCACAGTATTTTAGAACAATATGACAATCCTCAAAGACTATAACCTACTGACATATCAAATTCATATGATTTTTAAGACCAGATATTAAAATTTTATTTCAATAGAATGACTTCTCATTTTTTCTAGAATGAGTAGAAAAATGATTGTATAACACGTGTAATAAATTATCAATTTCACAATGAAAATTAATATTCCAATTTCTTGGGGGTAGGGGAGATTGGGGATCAAATCCAGGGCTTTGTAATGCTAAGCAATCCACGACTGAGCTACATCCTTAGCCTTCAATTTTCTTCTATGCATATTAAAAAAAAAAAAAAGAAATCACTTGGCCTTAAATAAATTTTAATCAGTAAAAGTCAATTATAAAAACTAAGTTTTTGTAAAAATCCACCAAAATGCCAGGGCATTATGAATATTCTTATATCCATCCAAGGTAAAACTTGGTAAGACACATTTTTTTTTACCAACCCTCCCTCTAATATTACTAGGAGAATAATTCAGTAGTATATGGATGGAAGTGTTGGACACCACTGTAAAAAAATCATACTACAAAAGCTCATAAGTAGTAATTACATTCTTAAGAGCATCCAAATTAATCTTTTAAAACATCTTTATTTCCTATGAAGTCAGGAATAGCAGTACCAAAACATGATACTCAACCTAATAACTCTTTCACTTTCCAAGGAATTACCATTTGAGTTAAAACATATATCCCAACCACCAAACATTTTTCTGTTAACTCTAAAATATATGTTGTCATCAACTTATCAATGAATTGTAAACAATGTTCATAACTCATAACTCAATTCTCGAGTTTCCCTTGAAACTTGCCCTTGAAAATATATAAACGACAAAGTTTCCAACTTAGTTCATAAATGCCTGCCCAGCCCATAATCTCATTCAACTGCAATATAAAAAATTTTTGATTTTAAAAAGAAAAAAAAGTCTTCTGTTGTTCTCCTATATACATGAAAATAAGCCAAGCAGAACTTTAACAGGCCAATTTTATATTTACCACAAGCAAAGATTTCTAAGCAGGAGAGTGACATGAGCAGAAAGAACTTTGGAGAGTTAAAGAGATAAAGTGCTGAACAGGGTCTGAGAAGAATAATAATACATATCATGGCAAGGAGCAACTGAAAGGAATATGCATACAAAAACAGAACTGTAGAGGCTGGAGATTTAGCTCAGAGGTCGAACACCTGCCTAGCAAGTGCAAGGCCGAGTTTGATCCCCACCCTCCCCCCAAAAAAACTGCAAACTGGCCCTGAGTTCGATCCCTGGCACCAAAAAAAAAAAAAAAAAAAAAAAAAAAGATTATGTGAAAAACTGCAAACTGAAGGGCTGTTTTGGGAGTTGAAATATGAATAAGCAAACAAACAAATTTAAGCCACAAGATGAGGAGGATCTCCTTAAGTACATATGACTAGAAGGATGTTCAACAGACTGGGAATAACACTGCCATTCTTTACCTCATTCTCTGACCCTCAACCAGATTATGCCCTCACTATTCATCTCATGAGACACCATTTCAAAGAAAAAAAGAAAAATTCAGAACGTCATTTTATATAGTTCACAACTAACAGAATGTAATCAGTTTGAACCCCCTAATTGTATCCAACCTATTGTAGGTAACTTTAACACCATTTACCCTCTCATTTTTAAGCTTTGCTTTGACTGTTAGTGGATCATCAAAATAGTTTTAGGTATTAGAAATTTCTAAAGAAAGACATTTAACTTCCATTGCATTAAATTTTTTCTACCTGAAGTTCCTTAGTTAACAAAGTTGGTGAATGGGAAAAAATACTGATGTTCAATTAATAAAATCCTTAACTGTTTAACATAAGTAATTTATCCTCAGTAAAGATGAGAATACTAAATGAAATCTGTTTATCACCTACTGCACTAATTATCTGGCCAAGCAATATTTATTATAACCAGAGTACTAGAAGAGAACCCAAGGTTTTCTCAGATTGAATACAATCTTCCCAAATAATTCAAATTACTGCAGGGAAAATACAACTTTAAATTTTTGAAAAGTCTACCACTTAACACTCAAATGTGTTATAACGACTCTTCTAAAGCTTAAGTAAAAATGTTTCATTTTCTGTTTCAAAATTACCTACCCAAATCCCTCTTATCTTTTGATCCATACTTTGATTGCTCAATTGTAGCACATCTTGTTCTCGTGAGCATATACTGTTTTTTTCCTGTTTTAAAAAAGTTCAAAACAATTTAATGATCATGAAATAAAAGGTAGTACTATTAGATTTCAAATTGGGCAAAAGCCTTGTATTGTCATGTCTATGAAGGAATTTGCCAAGGCACAAAAACTTCACAGACTTTTCCTGTATAAGTACATCAATGATCATAAATACCTTGCACTGTGTGCTAGTCTCACTTTCATTAGTGTTTTGGAGTACAAAACTCCAACTCATTTTTTTTTTCCCCAATGTAAGCTGGAAGAATAAGGAATTCATTTGATAATCTGCTTTATCTAATCTGAACTGGAAATCCAAGCAATGAAAACTGTTGCTTAAAATTTTTGCTAACTTTATTACAAATGATTTGGGCCTTTTCCCAAAATTCAACACCATGTTATAATATAGGATGTTAACAAAATAATGTAAAGACACTAGATACATCACTTCTAAGTTCCCCATTATGCAAAGTATAATTTTTCATTGAAAATATTTTCACTCAAAAATTAAAGGTCACTAAAGAGGACTGTGATTATGCTGGTTACTACTGAAAATGTAATTACTTCTTCAGTATTGAAAATGTAAATACTCTTCAAGTCAAAAGACATAATTCACAATGGCCTTTCATATATCAAGATATGTACAAGTAAAAAATTTTCCCACAGGTGCCAAATTTGACTTCCGGGAAATACCAATTTAAAAACAATTTCTAGTCGCCAAAAACAAATTTATAATATTCCTTCTAAAAGAGTCAATTGTTAATAGTTACAGTCCATGTTATATCAACAAAGACCAAGCTTTTGGAAGGCTGAAGCAAGAGGATCTCAAGCCCAAAGCCAACTTGGGCAATTTAGTATCACCTTGTGTCAAAATTTTAAAAAATATAAGGGCTGGGGGTGTAACTCAGTGTGAGGGCCTAGGTTCAATCCCTAGAAATGCAAGAATACAAAAAAAAAAAAAAAAACCCTTATACATGTTTAGTATTAAGCAGATTTTTATTTAAAAATATAATGTTTTACCAGGACTGCACAGATGTTTAAAGTCACCATGACTTTGTTCATCTTTTAGCTTTAGTCGTAAGAGATTTTATACTTAAGAAAAAAAAGTTGACCAAAAATAAAATATCATGTTTAAAAGGATGAGGTTAAACTATCATAACTTTCAAGTGACAATGTATTTCATATTACAGTGAAAAAAATGCTCAGAAAGGTTTTATTTGGATGGTGCTGGGGATCGCACTCAGGGCCTTGTACTTGCTAGGCGCTCTACCACTGAGCTAAATCCCGAACCCCAGAAAAGCATTCTTTAAATCTGCAACAATCCCTTGAAAACTTCCTCACGATCTGACCATTCCTTATAGATTCATTCAGCACATAAAGCAGTTTTTTTCAGCACAGGGCTGCATTTAAATACATACTCATTTGTAACTATTTTCTATCTTTCCAATTCATACGTAAATCTTAACTGCTCCTTCCAAGAGTTACACACACACACACACACACACACACACACACACATTTCATTTCTTCCCTACAACAAATAAACAATAATTTAAAGAGAATATTTTTTAAAATATGTGCTGAATCTGTGGCATCTCTTTACAGTCAGTTTTAAACCATTCAACACAGGATTATAATTTTAGTGACTCAAGACTGTTTCCCAAAGACAACCACACTTCTTGGAACTTTATAAAACCCGGTACAAATGTGTTAAAAGGAAAAATATTGTCACTCCATCAAGTATTTTTCTTCTGCTCTGATACTACCAGAATATAATCATCACTAGACTGTTTCTCAATAGTCTGAAATCAATTTTATGGACACTATCCTAATAGGCATCCTAGTTAGAAAAGTAACATTTTATTATAACTAAAGAAACCACAACAGCAAGCAATTTACTCAATATGACCATCGATATAGAATCAGAAACTTTGTTTCTCTACCATTTATTTCAAGTGGAAAATAAAATCAGTGAGTATTTTTCAAGAGATACACAATGAAAAAAAAAATTTTTAATTATGAGCAAATGAGACACACGCCTTCTGAAATTAAGGACACCTATCCAAATTTATTTCTTCCCTCCATAATATTTTCACTATTCTTCAACAAAGTCTGGAAAGGTGCTAATGCTTGACTTAAGCAGAATTTTCTCTTTCACACAGCAAATAAGATGCCTTCTTTCACCTATGAGTCTTATAATTCTAATTTCCTCTGTCACAGACTACACTGTTTTCACCGTCACAAAGTACCTACACTGAATTCAAAACTATGCTTGTAAAATCTTTTTATCCCAACTAGATCACAAAACTGTGTAAAACTGTGATTCTGCTTCAGTCTAACCGTCTCCTGTCAAATTATCCTTTTCTTCTCTTACTACCTGTTTCTTTTCCCACCTCCAAGTCTCAGAACCTTGAAAGAAATGACATATTAGTCTTAAATACTAAATCTTTAACTTTCTTTTCTTACCAACTTCTTCTAGCAAATTTCGCAACCTCATTCCTGTCATTCATCTTCAAAGAGATTTCTACACATATTATCAAAAATTATTCAAGTATTTTTGAGGATCAATGATGTTCAAGCAAATAACTCAAAATAATAGTACTTGTTAGATGCACACCTCTGCAAGCTGCAAAAACACTTGGTTCAACCTTGAAACCAGAGAAAACAAGGAAGCCAATTCTGAACTCTTTCAAAACCAGAATAAATTATGCTAAGGAAAGAAAGATTAGAAGGGATTCCTGATACAGCAGCAAGTTTATAAGAACTTCAAATCATTCTGTATTATTACAGTACAAAATAGGAAGAGAAAACAGCACAAAATGAGGCTGGTGACATAGATGGGGCCAAGTCACAGTTTGTCTTGAACTTGGACATAAGCAATGGAGTAGGTCTCATCTATGGGAGATTTCTGTCACATATTAACTGTGAAATACATTCTCAATTGTGTGACATAGGAGTGAATGGTTTTTTGGGATTGTTTCTCAATTCTGAGAAGGTCTATAAACAAAACCAGAAATTCTCTTCAAATACATGTTAGTAATCATACTGTTCAAATCCATTATGCTTACAGGGTATCTTTTCTTGAGGGGGAGGGGAGAATGAACCCCAGGCCTTGCACTGGAAAAAGAGGCTCTTTACCCCTGAGCTACACCCTTAGCCCTATAGTACAGTTATCAAAAACCACAATGAGATATGAAAGTTAATTCTGTATATTAAAAACTCTGAGTTCTATATAAGGACAGAGTATTCATATTATAAAGAAAAACTACAGTCCTATACAAAATCTTCCATTTTTATTTGTGTGTTTGTATGTGTCTCCAAAATATCTTTACCAAGCTTTATTTTGCAATTTTTTATTGTTGTTTTTGGAGAAAGAGGGATTTTGGTACATGGTTATAATCCTTTTACCCAAAACTTTATTTGAAAGAGGGAGAAAGGAAAGGGAAATTTCACTAAATGGTAACCCTATCAGTAACTAGAAACAGTATTTACCTTAAAAAATACTACTGAGGCCTCTAGCAATACTTAAAAGCCATAAAACAAATGACTGTGCCAACTTAAAATTCCAGGCACATTTTATAAATATAATACCTGTTAGTCATTCTACATTTCAAAGCAATGAATACTATATGAAATGTTCATCAAAGGATATATAACTTAGGAAAAATCTTTTACCTTAAATTTAGAATGAAAGCAATAACGTGGTTAGTAAAACTATATGCTATTTCAATCACATTAAAAAGAATCACAGCTAACTTTATTTTTGTTGTTTTCCCTCTCTGCTTAAGCAAAATTAACATATTATCAATAAGAATTTTCAGTACATTTCTATTAAAATATTAGGGAAAAGAAAAAAAAAAAAGAAAACTTACTTGTATCTGCTTGGCTTCCCACACTGATATATCTATCATTGCCAGGAAGCGCTGTTTGGTAGTAAGTTGTCTCCTCCTGTTGAGGGGTCTTGGCATTCTTTGCAGTAAGGAAAGCCACCGCTAATTCCAAGTTTCCATTACTATCCTTCAAATATCAAGACAAGAACATCCAATGTTTCGGAACATTTTATGTGTTTTCACAAAATGTATGCAATTTTCTTCATAATAACTAATTCTTCATAATATAACAAACGCCACTTTGAAGTTATTCTACATGTGACTAATTGGAGAATATAAATTCATCACATACAAGATATTCTACCTTAACAGTAACTCCTTCATTAAATGAAACTGCTAATATAATGTAAAATTCAATTCTCTTAATTTCTCAGTTTTCTACCCACTTAATCGCAAACGTACTTTGTAAAAAAATGAATGAATAAAATTTTTTTCTGGAACTTAGCATGGTAAGAGTAAAAAATAAGTATTTAATATAGTACTTCTGCAAACAAGGATAATAAAACATAAGTCCCTATCCTCTGAGTACTGGATGCATATCTGTGAGAAAATTAAGCAAAATGTCAAGGACTAATATGAGGAACACAGCCAAAGCTGAAGCTTGTTGATAGTATGGAGAGACACAGACAGCACCTAGACAGAAATACTGTACTGAATACTATCAAGATGACTATACTACTAAAATTTATACAAAACTTTTAGTTATTTCTCATCAAAAGCACAGCTGGCAAAACACTAACATTCATTTAAAGTAATGATACTAGAGTAACTAAGGATTTTTAAAGCAAGAAAAAAATGAGAGGAGACTTGTCCAGTTGTAAATTTATACTGTTTACATGATCAATGATAAATAAAACAATAGCTCTAAGACAACTAAACCAACACGAGAAATCTCGGTATTAGTAATAATTTCCTCTGAAATAAAAGGCCAGCATACGAAAGACCCTAAGAAATTCCATAGACACATGAGTATGAAAGGAGGTCAGTGGAGAGTTTTGAACATGAATGCCACGGTATGACTTACATTTTAAAAGGTTTATTTTGGCTGTATGTTAGGAATAGACAGACAACTAGAGAAATGGGACAGAACCAGAGAGTACTGATCACTTGGATTCTAACTTCATTAGTGTGATTAATCCAGTGAAGAATTCATAATTTGATGTCATTATTGAGAAGTGATGGAAATTTAGGAGGCGAGGACTAATTAAAAGGAATAGCTCACAGGCATGTCGTCTGTGTCTGTCTCTCCTTCCTGCTCCATTCCTTATTGTCTGCCATGAAGTGAGCAGCTTTCCTCCCCCACTGCGCTTCAGCCATGATGCTTCTACCTTGCTACAGGCCTAAAAGCAATGGAGTCAGTTGACCATGGACTAAAACCTCTCAAACCATAAGACAAAATAAATTCAGCCAACAGTCATGGCATATGCCTGTGATCCCAGCACTCTGAGAGGGTGAGGCAGCAGAACAGCAATTTCAAGCCCTGCCTGGGCAATTCAGCGACTTCATGAGGCCCTGTCTCAAAATAAAAACTAAAGAAATGTCTGGGGTTGCAACTGGGTTCAATCCCCAACACCACCAACAAACAAAACATTCCACCTCTAAGTTGTTTTTCTCAAGTATTTATCCCAGCAACAGAAAGCTAACACAATGGGTATAAAATATTAATCATAACATAACTTGGAATGAGACTGGATAATATTTACTGAGTATTTATGATGTGCCAAGAAATATGCTAAGTATTTTTCATATAATAAAAAATAAATAACAGCAAGAATTCTATAACTGGAAGGTCATTTACTTTGTAGGGCTGAAAACAGATTCCCAGATTGAAAGTGTTGAAATCATCAGTGACACTGTGGATCCCAAAAGTAAACTACTTTTCTGTATATTATTAAGAGAATCAACACATAATTACACATCATACAATTTGTAATGAGTAACAATTAAGGTTTAAGAATACTGTT
This sequence comes from Hystrix cristata, assembly GCA_004026905.1. Taxonomy (NCBI): domain Eukaryota; kingdom Metazoa; phylum Chordata; class Mammalia; order Rodentia; family Hystricidae; genus Hystrix; species Hystrix cristata. Next base: position 46,217 of record PVJO010001268.1, on the reverse strand, counting down.
TTCCCCCAATCACTACAACTGAAACAGAAGTTTGAGAAAAACAAAAAGACCAATGCTCACACAATTTAAATCAAAGGAAATGTGAACATGACTTAATTTGATATATACTTCACAAGTTTAAAAAAACTGAGTTCTCCAAATTTACCCTGACAAAGTGATGGGCTACAGCTTCATACCTTGTGATACTGGGAAAGGTACTTTTTGAAAATAGACACAGAATGGTCTGGTCACGATATTTATCAGAATCAAGGAATGGCAATCATCAAAATGTCATCATCATAAAAGCTGAGGTGTGATACTTCTATTTCATCTCCAGTGGCTCTATAATCAGTGCATTAATGCTCTAGTCAGTACTACTTCATTGTCTTCCTTATAGGGAAGTAAGGTAAAGCAAAACTTCTAGTAAAAGAAGGAGACAGAAATTTCGTGTAGCATCTGGGATCAGGCCACTGAAGCTTCTATTCCAAGCTCCAATGCATACTGGTTGTGTGATCTTTGGAGAGTTAATTTAACTTCTGTTTCCTCACCTTCAAAAGGGGTTAAAAATAGTGCTTATCTCAGAGTTAGTATGATGCTGAGTTAGCCTATATAAAGCACTTAAAATAGTCTCTGGTATTATTGTTTAATTAAGTGCTAGATATTAGCATTATGATTTTTGACTACCGTCATCTAAAAGATAAATTTCTATAAAGAATCTTTAGTTCAGAATTAAGAATTACATAATTAACTTTGTCTTATGGATTAAATCGCAAAAGACTGAAGCTACACATAAGCCTATAATAAAAAAAATGCTATAGTGCTTTTAGCCTTTCGCAGACAATATACAAATAGGTTTATAATGTAGGTCTGTTGACTACAGTGCATTCGTTTGATCTTTTTCACTGTGAATTACTCGTGTTGTTTGACTCATCTTGGCAAGTGTGTGGAAAGGCAGGTGTATCTAAAATGAAAGCAAAACGATCCACTTTACTTATTATACATACTACTAAGGTTTGAGGTTGACCATTTTTGAGGTGTAATTAGTTGAATGGAAGAGACTTGTATTTCTTGAGAGGAAAAAAAAAACATAAGCTTCTGGCCTTATAGTAATTTTTTGTATTTTCTTCTTCCACCTTGTCTAATCCACCTCAATTTTAAATTTGTCTTAAAATCTAAAATCATGGCTTTCGAGTAAAATCACCATTAGCATTAGGATTCACTTTACCATTTTGTGAGAAAATCATGTCATAGAAAGAGGTATTTTCCTAGGTATCATGGAACACTGTACTGCTGAAAGATAACATGTTCCAAATTGTAGGAGGTTCTCACTTGATAGAAGTCCACTCATTTATTTTTTCTACAACCACATGATATATCTAAAAAACTCAACTTTCAAATATAGTACACACAGAGATGAGGGTACACCACAAACGTATGTCATAAAACAAAAGGGCATACCTTCAAGGCTTGCTGCAATATCTGGGTGTCATTAATCCCAGTAATTTCTCTCAGTTGATTCAAAAATGTCTGCTGGTGCTAGAGGAAGGGAAAAACCAAATCATTACACATAAACTTTAAAAATACACAAGAAAAAATAAAATACTTTTTATTTAAGTAAAAAACAGAATTTGAGATACTAAGCAAATTTCATTCTTTAGAAAAAAAATGAACCCTAAGAGAAAGAGCCCTTACTCTAATTTCATGCTTTTAAAGCTAAAATTCTACATTACTGCCCAAGAAGCCTTCTTAAATTAAGTTTCTGTACCCTCTTTTTTATGCCTCCGTGAAGAAAAGGAGTAAAGTATATGCCGGTTAGGCCTTAGGAGAACACCTGGGATGTTTGAAGAAGAGGTGGTTTGACAGGCCATGCACTAAGTAGGTAATCACATCATGAGAATCCTAAAATCTATTTAAGGAAAAAAAAGAGATCATTCTCCAATCTAGTTTTGCTATGTCATTGGTCTCCTCTTCCAACATCTGTACAAGTTTTAGATAGGATAAATGGAAAGGCAAAGGATAAACCGTGTCTGCCTAATGAATCTGCCATCTTTAACAGGCCCTGCCTGTAGACTTCCATGTTATGCCTTACTGAGCAGAGCCAAGTCTTATGGCACTCACAGCTACAGAGGAGGTCAGAAGATGAATTTTCAGCTAGGCAAAAAGCTGCCTTGAAAATGAAATCAAGGTTCTGCTAATTAAAAAAAAAAAAAGAAAAGAAAAAAACAACAACAGAAGACAATACTGGATAGACCCTGGTGGTATCCACCACGCCATGAAACAACTTCATTTCCATAAAAATCTTACTAAAGAGCAGAGATAGCCAAGATCATCCAATAATAATGCATAATAAAATGCATACACAGTCATATAAAATGCCAGGAAGTATCAAAACAGTAAATGAAAAACTAAAACTGCCGAATTTACAGGGCTGAAATAGAAAAAACAAAATTCTCTTTAAACCTATCAACTTTTCAACTTTCATTTAGAAAACTATCAACAACTAACAACAGAATCATGATTAGGTTAGGCAATATCCAAAATTATAAATTAAAGACATAAAAGTATTGCATTCTTTTTATCTAATTCAATGACTTAATACAACATACTTTAAAAACTTCACAAACTTGTTTGCAATCTCAGTAGTACCAGCAAACCAAACACCATTTTTTTTACATAAAATATTTTCTTTCCAATTTCTAATTATTCAATCACAGATCAGGGAAAAAATACTGAATACCACCAGGAATGTAGTCATTTGTGTAAATGTCGGTGACTATTATTTATAATGCTATGAAAATGGAAATAATGTATATGTTCTTCCAGTAAGGAAGTTCTCAAACTAATGTGCATAAGAATGACCAAGTACTCTATGAGGAATGTTATCATTATGTATATCTAAAATGTACCATTAAAATAAAATTAAAAAAAAAAAAAAAAGAAGAATGACCAGGTAAGTTTGCTTAATACTATAGAGTTCCAGGTCCTACCTAAAGAGATTGTGTTTCCAGGGGTAAAATACAGTATCTCAAATGATTTAGAGATGGAACTACAGTTTGAATTAAGAAACAGCTATATGTCAAGTGATGAATATACCATCTATACAGAACCTTTACAAAATCATATGAAGCTAAAGTGGTGGGATATAAAGTAACAAAGTAGTACATGAACACATTTGTGACTTCTGGTAAAATACATGGATGTAGAGCCAGAAAAGAATGCACGGCATGTACTAGACTCCCAATTCTTCTCCTATCCCACTGCCATTTCCACTGAAGACATGATACATTTCTTGTGGCAGTGAAACTGGGCTCTGATCAATGGCACATCAAGGGATAGCATGCAAGCACACATGAGATGCATCTGCATGGTTAGGATTGTTCTCTCGAATTGCTGCAACAACCTTAAGAGGAAGATGTGTATAGCCCACTTACTCTAGAGGAATGAAGAGCGTGTGCAAAGAGTTTGCCTAACAACCCGCAAATCTGAGCATGACAACAGTATTTCAGTGCTGTGCACAACTGAGGTTTGAGTTGGCTTGTTATGTCAACAGTTGACTGATACAATAAGAAGAGTCAGTACTTAATGCAAGGTCTTTGATATATAGTTGTGTAATATTTACTATAAAGTCAGCCAGATAATCCTGAAAAAAACCAAAGTGTATGTCTAGCATGGTTTATTTTCATAAATTTTTCCTGAAAATGAAACATTGAAAAGGTTGGGGAAGGGGAAGAAATCTAGGTGGCTGAGAAGGTAGACGGAATGTGCCAAGTTGGTATGAAATGGTAAAAAGATCAAAAGGTAAGCAGTGAGAGTTCTTAGGGACACAAGTCACTTCAGTTGGAAAGTTCTCCCCTTTGTTATTAGCATCTGCTGCCGGTGCTTCCTTTCCTGAAATTAGTGTTGTTGTGGCGGTGGTTGTCCCTGCTGTTTCTGTTGCGATTAAGACTCTCGTCTGGCTTTCAAGCTTTGTACTTTCCATTTAGCAAACTTCTGGTCTGCAATACACTACTCTGATCCTCAACTAGAAATATACTATCTATGGATCTCTACTCTTGATGAGCAATTTGAGATATAAATTGAATCCAAGTCAATCCACTCCCAACTCTAGAGCTCCCTTACTGATCTCCAAGATCCTCTTTGTATGGATTTTGTATTTATTACAAAGGAGGGTTCAACCTGTTTGTACTGCTCAACCAAGAAGGGTAAGACACAATGTCCAAAGAGATTCAGTCACTTGCAAAAACACAAAAGTCAATAAGCAAGACGAGACCACATACAGGCTTTCAGATTCCTTCCCGAACATTATTTTTACTGTACAATGACGTCCTTAACATCCTGCTATGTGAGAAATATAGTACTGCATACTTCGAGGATTTCAATATAAATTAAGAATCAGTAGATTTCACAGCAATTCTTTCCCTCCCCAGTTGACCGTACCTAGTGGTCTTTTTAAAATGTGTTTCAGTGAAAAAAGACAACATATTTAATACAAGTATACCTTTTTGAGGATGCAAAAAGGGGAATAACTAACTTAAGAAGATAAGCATTTCTCAAAAATTGTTTCAAATGTTTCCAGTACATAATTTCATAAAACACACACACACACACACACACACACACACACACACACACAGCCCCTCTCTCTTGGAAGTTACTCTCATTTTATCGCTAACAGAGATACTGAGAGATTAGTAAATATACAGAGGTAGGAATGAAACTAGATCTTTCAAATTCCAGTCCATATCCTTCACGCATTTTCTCAACTCCAGTTAGTGTCACTGAAAACTGAGAACTCACTGCAAAAATCCACTGTGATGTTGACATAAAATATTTAGGTAACTGTATGAGAAAAATGAAGCACCACTGACTATAAAGAGGAAAAATTTTTATGCTAAAGTCTGAGTGACTTAGGGTTAGAGTTAGAATTAGTTAGAAATCAGTCACTGACTCCAACTGAACTTCCAATTAAAAATTAAATTTGGTTTTAGTGAAATCAAAGGTTTCCATCCTTGGAGAAAAGAGCAACACAATTAACCCTGTCACCAGACAAGTTCCGAGGCGGTCCCCCAAAAAACAGAAGGGGACCTCAATTCAGACCACCATGTAGGCTTTTGACACATTGAAGAAAAAGAATTTCACTAAGTATCAGTGTGAACAATAGGCAGACTTATTTACTAGGCAGAATTAAAAAGTAAAAGGATAGAAAAAGGACCCCAATGCAGAGGTTCAGACTGGCTGCTCACAAAAGGACAAAGCCAGGATCTAAGCATTTGCCAAGGTGGATCAGGGTTCAGGCAATCACTACATCAGTTCCGGTTTAGTAGTTACGGAGTACTCCTTACAGCTTGAGAGGCAATTTGTTTCCTGTAAGATCACTGTTCTCACATGGGTGGGTGGGGAGGGCACCTGCCTAAATTTTCATCACAGGGTAACTGCTCCTGCTTGTAGGGAGGTAACCTCACCATGGGGTGGTCTGCAAGGTTATGTTTTTCTGGGAATCTGAAGACACTGTAGGTTTGTAGACTTCAAGGTATCAACTTGGGGGCAAGGGTACGAACTAGTAAAAGCTGACAATTTGGGTGTCCTTGAAAACCCTGAAAATGACTTCAGATATTCTTCACTTGGTGCCCTCTCTCAGCGTTCAAAAGGGTGAGCTAAACTAGCTAAATGTAGAGATAATAAACTGTAAGTGATTATCATACCTATGTGCAGAGCTGACCAGGGGTCTGATAAGAGTTTTAAGGTAATAAAGGAAACAAAAAAAAAAATTGAGTTTCCTTGTCTTCCCTACCCAATTTTAGTTCCTCTATCCTATCTTAATTCTGCCTTTTAAGATAAGCAACCCCACACGCATTTATCTTTCCAATTATGTTCTTCACGGACCTGAAACCTGAAACCGCTCTAGTTTGTGTTCTTACACCACAACAAAAAATCCATAAAATTCAGAGAATTTCAAATACATACCCTATCCATTCTGAGAGCTAAAGGAAATTTTCCCTCTGCCCTCTGTTGGTTTGATGGAATAAATTGACAAAGTCAGGTTAAATAGGAGAAAAGATACACTAATTCATTCACTAGTAAAAGAGTAGGGGATATCACAGCACACGGAGAAGACAGAATGGAATCACCCACTAGCCCAACAGGATTTAGAAACTTTTCTACTCATTTTTCTATAGGGGAGGGGAGAACACAGAATGTCAAGTGAATAATAAATGATTTCTAGGGGAACTCAGTGGGCTCAAAGAACAGCCTAGAACAAACTCTGGTCTCTAGAACAGACCATGACTCATAAACAGCTCTCTATGGGACCAAAATGGAAGACACTCATGTGTTAAGTCTGTCCAAGTGTGGTGACAGACATCAGTCTGTCAATATGAATGTAGTATGAATTCAGTCTTCTCTGGTTAATAAAATGTCCTTAAAAAGACTCAAGAAAATTGTCCTCTGATAGACTGAGTCAGGTAGATACAGGAACTCTGCAGAAAACCTCTACCTGGGTCAGGTGGAGGAAGGAGGACGGAAGGTCACAGGGAACTGGATTCTGAGATAGGTCCTAAGACGTCTCGACATATCAGTGTACCACTCCTTCGAGTTTCACTTTTTCAGCCCCAACATCTTCATGTTTTTAAGGGAAAACCTGCTTCTAAACAGTTACAATACACGCAGTACAACTGGGGCTATGGAACCACTTTCCCTCTACTCATCTGAATCTGGGCAATGCCCCAGGCCAAGCCCTGCCCCCGTGTCATGAACCATGCTCTGAAAGACCCAACGCGGGGCACCTTAGGCTCAGTGTGCATTTCAACACCTTCAGCACATTTCAAACACACATTTTTCCCTTTCCACCCATGCCACTCTCCTTTCTGCTGGCATGTGCCCAGTTGCTCTAAGTGTTTCTTCCCCGTAACTGCATTAAACTTAGCTGCTTTTGCCTTATCATTGTATATGACATCCAGTTCTTTGTTCATTGCACACTAGAACCTGCAAACCTGTCCCCAGACCCCATCACCCACTGTAGTAATTATACAAACAAAAAAAGAAAACCTGATTTCTTGAGATTTTTTTTAATCTGTAATTTTAACCTTTTGTTTTCCTTCAAATGTTAACATTCTACGATTTCTATGAGGAATTTTCCCACAGTATAATCCCTAATCCTTTTCATAGATTATAGGACTCTAAATTTTAAAGGGCTCTCTGCATTCCAAGATCTCTACCTCTATTTCTCGTCCTATTTCATACTTCCTTCTCTCTGTCTTTGTTTGATTTGGTTTGGGAGGGATACTCGAGACTGAACCCAGAGCTTCTGCACAGAACTATATCACAGCCCGTTTTTATCTGGAGACAGGATCTTGCTGAATCACTAAGTTGCCCAGCTGGACCCAAACTTGCAATTCTCCTGCCTCAGCCTCCTAGAGTGCTGATATTACAAGCACGTGCCATCATTCTTGGCCCTTTAAACTTTTAGTCAGGGGCTAAATAATATCATTCTCCTTTCTAATGCAAAGGTTAACCTACATATTCTGGTGCCCTAATCACAGGTTACAGGTTTTCTTGGAACTTTTCAAGGACATCAGAATAATGTAACATAGTATGGTTAATCACTAGATAGTAAATCCAGAGAAGGCAAAGATTTTTCATTCACTATTTGTGGTACCAGTGCAGTACCTGGCACAGAGTGAGTTCAATCAACATTAACTGAATAAATAATTATAGCAGGTTTACAGAGGGGAACTTGAGTAAGGCACATCACGGGGCTTGAGCTTGTTTATAGGAAAAGGCACTAATTTACTGATTTTGAGAACAAGAAGTGTACATAAATCAGGCCAACTAACCAGTAAGTAAATTTTCGAACTCTTCGAGAATGAAAAAGCATACACAGATGATGATGATGTCTACTTACTAAGGAAATTTTACACACGTTCCTATATTCTAGCCAGAATTTCATATGTAGTCTCACTTTCTAAATCTGGCACTGTATTAGTTACTTTTCTAGAGTCAATGGTTTGCAAGAGAGCAGATTTAATACAGAACACTTACAAATTACAACATTCACACACAAGCCAAATGCAGGAAGAGTGCAGAGCATCCACCTACGTACTGGAGACCCAAAAGATCCAACTGAGGGCTGGGGGCCCACAGCAATGCCCCATGTACATCCATGTCTGCACTAAAAGGCTGAAGAAATCTATACTGGAACCAGGATATGATGCTCACAGCGGAGATGAAGACCAAAGCTCCCCCAAAGCGAACAGCAGCCATCCTTGACACAGCAAGGCCCTGAGCTCCTTCTGCGACGAGAACAGCCGAGTGCTCTTCAGGAGAACCACCCACAACAGAGTTTCTCCTGGGAAACAGCCGGCACCTATCTCCTGCTCCAGTTCTCCTTTATACTGTGTGGGCAACAGTCCTCAGGTGGATCCTCTATGCCTAGAACCACACCAACTCAGTCCAGCTGGGCATTCTGGCTTACGATGACCACAGTAACTCCACCACAGGCACTATCAATCTTACTTGAAGGTGAGTGTATAGTACTACACTGTTGAAATTCCCTACTGTAGATGTTAAACAAGTAAACTGAAGCACAATAAAATTTTAAAGCATTTATTTGAAGAAACAACAATTTATGAGTCAGAAAACTCCAAATCAGAAGTAATCCACAAGCTCTACCCAAGGAACATAAGGGAGAGGCTTTTATAGGATGAACACAGAGGTAAAGCAAAGAAGGTATTTGATTACACAGCAGCCATATTCCAGGGGTGGAAAATCCCCAGCACACGTGCTGCAGCCAACTATTTGTTATCACTGAAGCTCTAAAAGGTTCACCATCACTGCATCCCGGGGAACAGTCCCCAATTAGATGTTTGCTGGTTGCTTGTGACTAACTGAGCTTCAGTGTTTTTAACACAGGCATTTATAAGACATAGATCAAGTTAAGTTTCACTTATGTTTGTAAATCAACCAAGGTTTAGATCACAGATGATAGCTATGGAGTTTTGTCTGTTCAGGGATTTTTCAGGTCTGACCTCCATTTTTCATTTAATTACCAAAATCCATTCAGAAATATCAAGAATGGTTCAGGCATACTATGTTTCCTAGTACTAGAGTGTGAAGATTTTTCTCAATCTTGAAATAAATCAGTCATAAAGTTCTGTGGACACATAAATGTAAAGGCTTAGTAATGCCAGAAATTCTAAATATAAGAAGTCTCTTCCTATTTTTTCATTGAAGATCAGAGCTATAACCAATAGTAAGCCTTTTCATAATCCAGAAAAAAGACACCTAAAAAAATAACAAACTCAAAAAATTAACCTCCCCCAAAATAAAAGACCCAATCAAAAAATGGGCAACTGAAATGAATAAATACCTCTCAGAGGAAGTACAAATGGCTAATAAATACATGCAAAAAAGTTCATCATCTCTGGCCATTAGAGAAATGAAAATTAAACAACACTAGATTCTATCTTACTCCAGAAAGACAGGCCATCATCAAGAAATCAAGTAAGAACAAATGCTGGCGAGGCTACAGGGGGAAAAGGAGCCCATCTATATTGTTGGTGGGAATGTAAATTAGTACAACGATTATGGAAATAAGTATGGATATTCCTCAAAAAACTAAAACTAGAAATTCCATTTGACCCAGCTATTCCCCTTCCTGGTATCTTCCTGAAAGAGTTAAAGACATCACATTATAGCGATGCATGCATACTCTGTTTATAGCAGCATAATTCCTAAAAGCTAACTCCTGGAAGTGGCCTATATGTCCATCAATAGATGAATGGATTAAAAATGTGGTATTTATATACAATGGAGTACTACTCTGCCATAAGGAAGAATAAACTTGGGTCATCTGTAGGAAAAAGGTTGTACTTGAGATCATAATGTTAAATAACATTAATTAGACATACAAGCTTAAATACCACATGGTTTCTCTAATATGAGAAATTCAAAACATAAATGAAGAGCAAAGTAAAAGACAGGTAATAGGGAGATACATTTTTGCCAAGGTAGGGGGCTAAAAGATGGAGGGATGGGGGAAGGAGCAGAGGGGAAAGGGATGAAAAATAATTAAAATGTGTTATGTACATTACCAACTCCATATGACAAATGTAACCATTATGTACCACAAATACGTACTCATAAAAAATAAAATTTGAAAAAGAAAAGAAAGGAAATGAGATAATTTACAGGAAGTTGCTAGCAAAGAACCATCTATATATTTGACCCCAGATAACTGTTGCTTTCCATCCCTCCTCACTAAAGTTCTTATCCCTATCACCAAACCCTTCAACCATATCTGCAATATATTCATGCCCCTCAATAAATTAACTGACAGATAAAAGAAATGAATCATGAGTAGAAACTCTAAATGTAATTCTCCCCCCAAAACACTGTATACAAGCACTACAGTCTAAGTTCATAGAGAATTAAACACATTTTGGGGTCAAATAAGGACCCCACATAAAGAAATAATTTTTTGAGGACTATACATTTTCAGTTCCAAAAATCCAACCGGCAAATTTTTTTTGGACACTTTCTGTTTTTAAATGACAGTATGTTTATTCTGGAAAACATGTAGGTGATCAAAACTTTTGTGGTTCAAATCGTATCTTTGGATTACCATATGTGCAATTTAAATAAACTGTATTTCACTTGTTCTTGATGTTAATAATCAGATTCCTTAATACTGCTCCCTAGTTCGCTTGTACAATTAAATTTTTATGTATCTCTAGTTTTTATTTAAATTTTCATAATTTCATGTACAGGTACAAATCCCCTATGATGAATGTTATCACTAGGTACATCTAAAATGTACCATTAAAATAAAATTTAAAAAATAATAAATTTTCATAATTTGCAGTCCAAAAATAAGCTTTCTTGTATTAATGAAACAAAAGAAATATGCCCAAAACAGAACTTTCAAACTAAAATGCTATATAATTTTTGACAGCAACGTATGTCATGAACAATTCCTTAAAGCAAACACAGTTTGGCGTCATATTTAATTACATATTTAAAGACACCCTATGGACTATGAGAAACTCCATCTATCTAGATGTAAAGTGTAATAAAGCATATGTTCTATACTCTCTCTTTCTCAGCCCCATAAAAGCACTGCTGGCAGTGAAGTCCCAGCCTGTGACACATCAGCAAAGGACTCCCGTCCAGTGGATTATATCACAATTTCTCCAACATGAATGAAATCAGAGACAGTTGGGGCTTCTTGACATTCTCTATCAAGTCTATTTCTTCCTTTAATTTTGGGAGTTCTCTTTATCCTCTAGTAGCCAGCCATCTGGTACTAGTCAATACTTCTTTATATTAAGCCTTCCCTGTTCTAATTTTTGTATTTTCTGTGTCCTGACTGGAATTGATAAAATTTCCTTAAAAGCAATGTATATGTTCTGACACTATATTAATGATATAGTTCTGTACTTTTAAAGAGAATAAATCTCAAAAACAACTAGGAAGGTAAATTTTAACCATGTACACTCAGGTATATAGGGTATTACTTATTGCACATTTATGCTATATAAAGCACTAATGATTTCACTAAGAAATAATTGATTAAATCACTGACCACTGGTGATTGAGCTCAATCTGTAGAACATTCCTTTCCCTGAGATTGGGAAGGGGCTGAAAGTTCTAACTCTCTAAACACTTTGGTTAGTTTTTGTGGCAAGCAGCCCCTATCCTGAAGCTACCTAGCCCTTCCTCCTCTTCTTACACCCATACACCTGTCATCTCCTTAGCACACAAAACACAGTAAATTCCAAGGGTTTTAGGGACTGTGGCAGAAACCAGGGGGGGAAAGCTTTTTGTTGTTAATTATGCCACAGCTAGCCACATAAAGCTACTTGTAGTTAACAGAAGGCACTAAATCATGTTTCTTTGTCCTTGCGCATTTTTAGCTTGAAAAATAACTTCAGTCCACCTATACATTTTCAATGGTTCATTTCAATCATTACTTCCTCTTTGATACTTTTCCTATTCTTCCTAGATCTTCTTAGTCTTCCTGTATGCGCAGTATTTCACCTGACTTATAATATCTTATGTGCATTTGTAGCTCACACTAAACCAAACTACGAGATTTTTTTGTGCATCATGTATTCCTCAATCTATTTAAACAGCATCAATGAATGGATGGACATGATACCAAGTGCTAACTGCATATCTAAGCAGAAATATGCGCAAAAAAAGCCTAAGTCTACAGTTAAAGTGAAAATTTAACATTAAATTTGAGCACACAAACTTATTAGCAACGAACATACATGTCTGAGAAAATACACAATCTCTCAAAGACAGAGCTTACGAAGTAGAAAGTGGAAAATCAGACTATAAATCTTAGGAAAATCCCCACAATTAAGAAGCAGACATACAGTAGGCTTTATTAACAACTAAGTTATACCATGCTTTATATCTCATGGGTGAACAGTTTACATACTTTAAATCATAGTTTAAATATACATACTTAAAGCTAACAAACTCACAGATTTGTTGCCCAATAGCTAGGCCTGCTTACTACAATGTTTTTACTCAATTCTCACTTTCTTTGTGTTTGTAATAAGCTTTTAAGTACTTAAAATTTTGGCAACATACCTGAAAAGTTTTAAAACTTTTAACACTAAAAAGTATTGAAACTGAGGGCAGGGAGGAACGAGTGCAGAAGCTTGAAGCAGCAGCCAGAGAGAGAAAACAAGTAGGCAACTAAACTTTGGTCAGTAAGAGAAGGAAAGTAAGTCAAGCAGTAAGTCAAGCAAACTACTGTATTCCTGGAGATAAGAAGGTAGGATGTGTACGCAAAGTAGATACAGGCAAAGACAGCAATGGATCTGAATAAAAACTGACCCTAAACTTCATTAGACCTTTGTTATAATGCATTCCCTAAAAAAATCACCTTCCAAAGGGGAACATAACACCTTTTTAACTGCACGTTAGACTATGTGTAAACTCAGACACGTATACAAACTAAGTTCTAATCTGTCTGGAGACCCTGACTCTTTTGGAAAAAAATGAGAAACATTCTTTTAGAACCCCACAAAAGTGAAATACTTCCTTTGTTAGGTGCTTCTCTGTGGAAAAGCTCGCTGTCTTTGGAGTAGCCACCTTTTCTGTCTCTTTCTGGGGCTGCTTATGGGACAGTCAGCTTTTTTTCTTTTCTACAATAAACTTTCAAATTTAAACTTCTGCCTGTAAAGTCCTGATGTTGTCTCAATTTTAATCACCATTATCACTGAAGCAAGAGCCCATGCTAGCCATGACAGTATAGCAATCTCATAGAAAAGAGCAATAATTATAAAACAATTATTACTCCAGTATAATAATGTTGTTCTTAGTGTCTGCAAAAGCGGTCATCACCCTACACAGCAGTACCTCATTCACTTTTGATTGCCCAGGCATGTGATATGTTCACAAGGCAAAATACTCACAAGTTCTCATAAATATTTATTTGGCACTAACGTTTAGTACAATACCCTGCTTGAGACACTGGAGGAACTACATTTACTGAGCTATAGAGAAAGAATAAAATTCTAAACTATCATCAAAATTTGGGGGCACATCTGTGAAGACTTCAAAACAAAAAAGGCCAAAAACACCATTTTAAAACAATGGTTAGCAACGGAATACAAAGTTCTCTGATGTACTATGAAAGACAACAATAAAATTCACTTCAAAAACATTAATAACATATTACAAGAATATCCTAAAACACATATATTAATATCCTTAGTTGAAGCTGCAAGTGCTAACTCAGCTTCGTCTGTCAAAGTGCCAAGTTAGGCCATTTCTCCAACTCCATTAACTTTGTTATTATAAATTTTCCTACTGTTACAGGTTTGGTTATATCTAAGTTATTAGCTGGTCTTGGGCTTTAGTGCATAAAAGCAATACAACATAACATAATAAATGTATGCCTTGTTTATTTTTAAACAAGAAACAGTAGAACTATAAAAATATTTTAACTCAAGGAAAAGAATCCCTGGAAAGCTGTTTTCCTTTGGAACAATTCCAATTCAAGGATAAAAAATTCAGATGGAGTCTCAATAGAGAGAAGGTACTAGTTCCTAGGGGAGGATGAATTTCACCTTCTCCAATAATACACAAAATCAAATCCATGTAGATTGAGACTTAAATGCCAAAAGAACAGCAAGAAAAATATTGGGGGCAATAAATGAGAACACCTTTATGAAACAGGCATGTAAGTTCAAACAATAAAAGAAACTAATTACAGTATATACGAGACTAAATTAAAACTAAGAGCTCTTAAGCCAAGACTAGTGGCAAGTGCCTGTAGTTACAGCTACCTGTAGCTGGAATCATTTAAACCCAGGAATTCAGGGCTATCTTGGGAAACAAAGGACACTATAACGTGAGTGAAAGGACAACCAAAAGATAAGATATTTGCCAAATATATACAGGAAAACAAATGTTGTGCTATAGGTGTCCCCCAAAGGCCCATGTGTTAAAAGCACCACAGCCCACGAGGCTACTGAGAAGTGGGGAACCTTTAAAGAGGAGGAACTAGTGGGAAGAAGTTAGGTCACTAGGGTCATGACCTGGAAGGAGACACTGGAATCCCAGTCTCTCTGCCTCTGTCTGTCTGTCTGTCTGTCTGTCTCTTTCTGTCTCTCTCTACCTACTGCTTCAGAGCCACAATAAGATGAGCTACTTCCTCTGCCATGTGCTCCTGCCATGATGTACTACTTTGCCACAGACACAAATTCAACAAAGCCAACTGACCATGGACTGAAACGTCCAAGACTATGAGCTAAAATAAGCCCTTCCTCTTTTCAACTTGATTAGTTCATGTATTTTATTACAGTAACAGAAAACTGACTAAGTCAAGTCATATCCAGACTAAAAAACTTTTTCAGGTCAGAAAGAAAAAAAATCAAACCCTCTGCCTAAAAATGCACAAAAGAAACAAACAGGGGGTAGGCAGAATTTCACAGGAGAGAATCATAACTGTCTATAAATATACAAAAAAGTCATAATTTATCAACAGTAGGATGGTTGTGATAGTGATATATCCAAATAAAAAATGGAATACCACATAAAAATTGTAAGAAAATATTAGCAATGTAAAAACAGAAGAAATTTTCCTCAACTTGGTAAATGGTATCTTCAAAAATAAAGGCAGTTAAGATAAATTTAATAGTGAAAGACTGAATATTTTCCACATAAAATCAGGACCAAGGCAAGGGTGTCTGTTATTCCCACTTCAACATTTTGCAGGAGGCAGACCACACAGAAGACAATAAAACAAACCAAAATAAAAATAAAAGAAAAGAAAAGAAGAGAAAGGAGAAAATGCATAAATGTTATGAAGTATTGGAACTAATAAGGAAATTTAGGAAGGTCACAAGATAAAAACTTAACAAATAGAACTAACTGGCATTCTATAGGTCAGCAAAGAAAAATTAGAACCTAAAACTAAATAAAAATACTATTTACAATAGTATCAAAAAAATCAACTCTCACAAAAAATATGCAAAGACTTATGAACTATACAGCTAAGAAATTAAGGAAAGCCTAAATGAGACACACAGGACGTTCTTGGATTGAAAGACTAAAATACTGTTAGGCTGTCAATTCACTCAGAATTGATCTATAATTCAACACAATTCCATTTAAAAATTCCAGCTGCCTCTTTGTCCAACTGTACAAAACTCTTCAGAATTTTATATGGAAATGCAAAAAGAACAAGAATAGCCAAAACAATTTATCAAAACAAAATTAACTTCACTTACTAATTTCAAGACACATTTTGAAGCCACAATAATCAAGACAATATGGTATAGCATAATGATAGAGTAAAACAGAATGCAACAATAAACCCACGTATATGGTCAATTAATTTTCCATAAATATATTGAAGCAACTGAATGAAGAAAGTATTCTTTCCAAATGAGGGTACTGGAACAGCTAGATAACCATATGAAATAAATGAACCTTGGTTTTTATACATTGGAGCACACACAAAGATAAAACCCAAATGAATTACAAGCTTAAACATAAAACCTAAAACTTCTAGAAGGAAATATAGGAAAAAATGTAAACTAACATTCAAAAAAATTAGGTTAAAACACTAATCATAAGTGCATGCCTGTAATCCCAGCACTTGGGAGGCTGAGGCAGAAGGATAATTGAGTTTGAGGCCAGCCTGGGCTACAAATGAGTTCGGGGCCAGCCTGACAAAGCAGAAACGCTGTCTCAAAGCAAACGAAGAAATAAAAGGAAAAGCATGGTAAGTTGAACAGTACTTAAATATTTTTAATTCAAATAAAATTAAAAGATAAGTCACATACTGGGATGTATTTATCTGATAAAAAATACTCAGAACATATAAAGAATTCCTCTAACTCAATAGCAAGAAGATAACCCAATCAAGAAATTGACAAAATTGAACATGTTAAAAAGAGGAAATAATAAATAAAGCAGTGGGCTCTCCCTACCTTCCCCACTACACACTCAGCCTGCATTCCACCCCTCCTCCTTTTTTAGCCACCCCACCCCCCAATCCTAACTAAAGAATAGCAGTAGCAAAAAGAAAGAGAAAGAGAAAAAGGAAAAAGGAAACAGGCCCTAAAACCGTAGTCAGCCTCTCTTTGGATATTAAACTTAGAAAACTCTAATGGCTTTTCGAGTCATAGAAGGAATAAGAAGCACACAACCTAGAATGATTAGATCATTACTTCCACCCAAAAACTGCCAATCCTGAGGTTTGCCCAAGTCAGTCCTAAAAGGGCCAAGAGCAAGGTAATAACACCACCAAATTCCAATAATGTTGAGTCCAATGACCACATTTCATAGCATTGGACCCTGTGACCTCATAAGACTGCCCTGATACTTGCATTCCCACAGGCATGCATGGTGGTACAGGCTTGTAATCCCTTTTACTCAGGATCCTGAAGCTGGAAGATTACAAGTTCGAGGCCAGCCTGAGAAACTTAGCAAGATCCTGGCTCACAATAAAATAAGAAGGACTAGGGATATAGCTCAATGGTAGAATGTTTGCCTAACATGCGTGAGGCCTTGGGTTCAATCCCAAAGTGCCATAAAAATGAATTACCTAATGAAAAACTGCAATTTCATTTTGTTTTGTGAACATATCCGTACCTGGTTTTTATTTTTAGCAACATCTTCAGATTCTGAAGAAAAGTTAGCTGTTGTTACTGTTTATCTGCTGAGAATGTATAACCAGTTAACACATGAGTAGCAAAATCATAAAAATCATCTAAAAAATAGTTAATAGGCATATGAAGGGATGTTCAAAACTGTCAGTCACTAGGGAAATACAAATATATACCGTAAGTTACGCCTACACTAACCAGAATGGCTAAAACGTTAAAAAGTTAGTAAGACCAAGTGTTGAAAAAGAATGGAAACCAAGTGGAATTCTCATCTTCTGCTAATGTGCATGTAAAATACTACAATCCCTTTACAATACAATTTAGCAATATGCTGTAATAATTCTGCTTCTATGTATTTGCCTGAGAAATATAAATACATCTACCCAAAGACCTGCTTTCAAATGTGAAAAAATGCAAGCAACCCAGAGGTCTATCAACACGTACATGCATAAACCAGTGTGGGAATATTCACATAATAATATTACTTAGCAACAAAAGAAACAAACTATATGAAATAATATACAACCTACCCAATACTATAGCACAGCCTAGTTTAAATGTGCTCAGAATATTTACATTAGCCTACAATTGGGCAAAACCATCTAATACAAACCCTGTCTCATAATAAAGTACTGAATATGTCACATAATTCATTGAATATCTGTATCCAAAAAACACTGGCAGCATGGTACAGTGTTACATTACTGGTCATTTACCCCTGAGCTGCTGACTGACATCTGTGGTTCACTGCTGCTACTTAGTGTCTCAGGAGTATCCCACAGAATATATATAACCAGCCTAGGAAAAGTTCAAACTTTAGAACTGAAAGTACATTTTCTACTGAGTATGTATCATTTCGCACTGAAAATCTGGGACTATCTTGTGATAATTCAACCCCTCAAAAAGCCCATGGGGTCAGTTTACCCAAGTGCTAAAGACAGTCTCATCTTTAAGAACATTAAATTTCAAACAGTGGCCCTCACACTCAAACTTTAAAAGAATCATCCTAGAGTCTTATTTAAAACACTGTAGCCATGATGAATGTGATCATTATGTATACAATGCACCAACACATGTTCTTGGAAATAAATAAATAAATAAATCACTGTAGCCCAACTCTCAAAGTTTTGAAACAACAGGTACAGGATAAAGCACAGGAGAAAAAAAGAAAAAACAAAAAAAACCAAAAAATCAAAAAACTGGGGTTGGGGATTTAGCTCAGTGGTTACAGTGCTTGCCTTGCAAGTATAAGGTCCTGAGTTCAATCCCCGGCACCCAAAAAAAAAAAAAAAACAAAAAACAAAAAAAAAAACTGAACCTTTGGCAAGCCCCATACCTAGCAAACATAGTCGGAAAACACAAACAAAACAGAACACACACACTACAAAAAATTTTTCCTTAAAAACTATATGAATAGGACTGAAAAAAGAAAAACACCGCTGGATATTTAAAACATTAACAGCTCAGGGGATCGGAGACTAAAAATGAGGCAGACGGTCTACATTTCAAAAGTGGAGCCAATCACGGTTAAAGGAGAAAACTGAAAAATTACTTACCACATATATAAAACACATCATGATGAAGAAAATATTTTGGGGAATTAATACAAGTCTGCCAAAATAAATACAAATGCTTTTCCCTTTACAGACTCAACTTCCACAATAAAAATCAAATTTCAAATGATCTACTTGCCCACATTACATAGTAATATTCCTAAACTGGCTTTCTTCACAGACCAAGTATAGTTCTGTGGCAGTATAAACCAATGACTACAGAGGTAGGAAAAGGGCAAGCAACTGTTGAAGGACGGTGCTTATGGTTATTCTGTGACATTAGAAAGTACCACTCTTCCTCTAAGCCCACAAGGGCAGAAATCAGTGATTGTGGGTTGGTTCCAAGGGAGAGAAAATAAAGACGATCGATGATTTAAAAAAAACAGTGTGCCTTGCCTAACTGTGTACGATCCAGGATGACAAAAAAGTGGCTAGCAAATCATCTATGTCCCCCACCCTCTTCACTATTCTAAATACCCAGAGTGAAAGCTTTAACAAGGATCACCAGGAACCCAAAGAAATTGTACATGAAGGCATCAAAACTTAGAAAAGCACTGTCTCCTTTAGTCGTTTAGAAGTAGAACCCACTATATAAGTTGGTACAACTTATGTAAATATTTTAGAAGTACATGCAAGTATTTTAAAAGTATGGCACTTTCTCTTAAAAACAGCAATCAGTGACAATAACCATCATCATCACCTCTAACCAACATGTATATTATGGGCACAAAAAGTGTAAACATGTGTTATGGCTTGAATCTAGATGTCTCCCCAAAGCCTCATGCATTCACAGGTGGGGCTTTTCAGAGGTGACTGGATCTAGGGTGTATGAATGGAGAATAAGGGTATGTGATAACTAAATTAGTCCATTGACTGGTGTAGCATAATTCTGAGTATGGAAAATGGGAACCCCCATGTGGGTGGCACCATTCGACTGGCTTGTAGCCTGGGTGGGATACAATGGAAAGGAAGGTTCACTTCAGCTGTTCTTCCTGTCTGCTATGCTATGGACTGTTTCTCCCCTGCCACACCCTTCTGCCATGCCATCCTGTCTTGGGGCCAACCAACTATGGACTGAAACCTCCACAAACTGTGAGCTATAAAGTAAACTTTTTCTCTGTTTAAAATGTGGGTATCAGATATTTTGTCCCAGCAACAAAATAGTAACTGTAATAATAAGTAAAACTTATTATTTATTCATAGGATCTTTTACATCAAAAAGCATTATCTCTGAAAAAATTATTTTAAAACATTAGCAAGGAGTATAAGAATATAAAACAACCAACTGCCTTTGTCCACACTAGCAACAAATTTTTTAAAGTACCACATAATGGTCATCAGAAATTATCGACTACTTAAGCATAAAAGATGTGTTAGAATCCTGTAAGTAAACTTATAACCATCTAAGAGATATTAAAGAACTAATTAAAAGTAGACATGTACCCTGTTCATGAAAGGAAAATTCAATTTCATAAATAATGTTTATGATCCCCCGGTTGACCTATGGAAATTAATGAAGCTAATCCAAGAACAATATAAGATTGTTCAAAGAACTTGGTAAGAGTATTTGAAAATTTCTAAAGAAAAAAGTAAAGTGTATGGCACCTGTTCCAATATTAGAAATCATTATAAAGAACCAATAAGGAAAACAAGAATGTCCACAAAATGAATGATGGAACAAGCCCAGAAAACTTCTAGCTTTTGTTTTTAGTGGATTCACTTGTGTTTATTAAAAATGGGCAGTTTAATAAATGAAAACTTACTTGCATGAACAGCTAATTGAAACAACTTACAATTAAAGCAATTCCGTATACTTTAAAGCCAAATTTTAAATTATTAAAAGTAGAGATATCAAAAACATCTCATAATTTAAAAATCAAGCAAAAGAATATGAAATATTCAATTGACAGTAAGTCAATTCACATATATAGAACTATAACTTACAGAAAACACACATCTTCCTTATTAATGTTCATTAAAACCTCATGTACTTGGTTATGAGGAAATGGTAATAAATTTCTAAAACTATTAGAAATCAAATCCTCCAAACAATGTAAAAAAACCTTGAAGATTGACAATTAAAAGACTATCTCAAAAAGGATGCCTTGGAAAGTATCGATATAAAACAAATTCACAAAAATTTGCAGTACAAAATGCTTTTCAATTTTGATATGATGAGAAATTAAGTGTCGTGCCGGGGATCTAGCTCAGTGGTTAGAGTGCTTGCCTTGCAAGCATGAGGCCCTGAGTTTGATCCCCGGTACCAAAAAAAAAAAAAAAAAAAAAAGAAATCAAGTGTTGAGTTTAGACTATAATAGACACCAAAAAGTAGGAGGATCAGACAATTAAAGGCAAAAAGAAAAACAAGTTAGTAAGCAAAACAGAAATGATAAAGGTCTGAATTTTTTTAAAACTAATAAAACAGCGAGAACATATCAGCGAGAACAAAACAAACAGGAATAACAAACATGTATACTTACATATATGTAAGTTTAAAAGAAAACTGTAGACCAGTAAGTATGACCAGCAAAACAAAACAGACTATTCTAGCTGGATTTTCTAGAACTACAAAACATTTTAAAAGTTTGATTCTGAAAGAGGTAGAAAGTCCAAACACAACGAAGCAAAATTTGGAAAGTTTATCTAAAATTGGTTCTAAATAAGAAGCTCAGCTCTAAGACAGTCATATCATCAAATCTTTTCAGCAGCAAGTACCTAACATGAACCACAACTTTTTTCAAAATCAAAAATTATCAAAGACAGTACCGCTAAATTTAATTCTATACTAAACAATCCCCAAAACACAGAAAAACACAAAAAAACTTTATAAACATGTAACAGGCTAACTTTATCTTGACAGCCCATATGAAATAAAAGTAAATCTTATAATCAATGACATGAAAGAATATACATGTATATACATACATAGTCTTCCTATATATATATATACATAGTCTTTCAATATACATATATATGTATTTCTTCATGTCATTGCCATACTACACACACACACACACACACACACACACACACACACACGCACGTGCGCGCACACCCTAAATTCTAGGTTAAATTTCACTATTTTAATTTTGGAAATACATCATGAGAATAAGACACCATGACAAATTGGGTTTTACCAGAAACTGAAAAGCTAAAATAATACAGTATATGACTATGAACAGAGGCTTGTGAACCACATCTACTTGAGTTTAAATCCCAACCTCAACACATACCAGGGGTAAAACTTACAGATCTGTAAGATTCCTCTGCCTCCACTGTTTACAATTCTTTTATCCTCCCTATACAGAATAAACACTTGCTTAGCTCCAGTAAACACTCAAATCCAAAGAAGCTGCACATGTCTAATTAATCTAAATTTAAGGCTTTAAAAGATTTAGAAGCATTTAATGACTTGCCCAAGGTCATGGAAAGGTGATTTAGATCAAACTCACATCCTGTCTTTTCACTGCCATGCCTATTTTCTTAGCATGAATGCAGTCAAGTTTTTATTATGTCTCAATATTAAACCACTCACTCATTATTTATCAAATATTTGCCGAGTCCTACTATGTGCAATCAACAATACAAGCAAAGTACCCTAGAGAACATTTCATTCAACTCAGAAGGATGCCTTCACGTAAACAGTACCTTACTTCACCTGTAAGTTAACTTAGTTCCTGGAGGGAATCCTCCCAACAATGTCCTTAAAAGTCCTCATTTGGAATTTCATGTATTAAATTTCTGAGATCTAAGGATCCTTAGGTAAAATCAAGTACAAAGGCTGAAGATATATGTCCAAGACCAAAATTACCCTAGAATTTAACAGTACTTAATCTGCTGCCAACTCCACCTTGCCTGTAGTACCTAAAGTTCAGAAAAGCAGCCTAAGTAGTTTTACTACAGTTCACAGAATGGCATGACCAAAATTTGGCAATAAAACAAAAAACCCACGAAGGAGAAAAGAGAGTCCCTGCTCTTAAATCTAAAACAATGTTGCACAATGCTGCTTTTCTTAAATTATTAACCCTACATCACTCAGTAAAAGAAAAAAATCTTGAAAATATCAGAAACCCTTCAAATCACCGTAACTACTTAAAAATGTATAAGCTATTTACTTAAAAATGTATACCTACACAAACATATACACATAACTACTTAAAAATGTATACCTACACAAACATATACACATACACACATTTTCAAGAGCAAAAATCCAGCTAAACTTTTGGCTGCTCGGCATACACTCGACACCCACTCCTTTTACTGATAATCCTTAAAGTTCCCAAGTGAAAGAGTTTCACTTTTGTTTCTTCTAAAGTGTGAAGTTCACTTCCTAGTTAGCAGCTTGAAGTCTACTTCCTACTTCCTACTTGATGGAAATCTGTCAATTTAGTTGAGGTAGATGGGTTCAAGTATTTATAACCCTTTAAATATTGATAGTTCCAATATGGGTAACAAAATAACAGTATATTAAAAGAAGACACATTTCAGCAGTTTTTTAGAAAAAACAAAAAAGTCATGATGGAAATATAATAACATATTCTAAAAATTTCCCCAATATCAATGAAATGATCTAATGCACACATACACATAGTAAAACATCTACAGTAGCAATATTCTGTGTTAAAAACGTCCTTTGTGTAAGAAAGGGTCTCATTAAACTAGGAAATTAGACTTGATAACAAAGATCAGTTTCAGTAATTTGATTCTTGATTCCACAATTTTACGCATGCACCTCTGAACTATACAATATAGTATTACTGGACTCTATCCTAAGGAAACAGGTAAGTCAAAAATCAAGCTTAAAACACTCACAAACTCACAAACTTCTTGCTATTTTTCAAGCTTATTAAGAGATCTGAAAAATGACATCTCCCACTTAGAAACAGGCTTAAATATTCCAACAGTGAAGATAATTATAAACAAAATGCTACCAAGTTTGTTAACTATTGCTTAGTATTCAAATGACCACATGATGCTTCGTAAACCTTAATTCTATAATGTTCTCAACATCAAACGCTAAAGAATAAGGTATTTAAACCAGAATACACAGGACTGGGAAGTAAACTATTTTACACCTCCATTACTGAATCGCGAATTATTTCGTTGTAATATCACTGTCTGCAAATAATCTCAATTTACCAGTAACATCAATGAACAAGAGTTTGAAGAGAAAAAAAAACTTTCCCAAAGTGCCTGAAGTAACAATCCACCACTATCCCTCCTTTCCACAATTCTTCTGCATTTTCAATTACCTCAAGTAGTATCATACAATTTTTAAAATCATCTCAATGCAAAAATTAATCAAACTGTTAGCATATAGTCCGTTTTGGTACGCCACACTTTATTCTAAAGTCAAGCACAGGTATACTACAACAGTATGCCAAAACTACAACAGGGTGGGGCATTCATTACTCACCCAGATAAACCAAGCATAAAATTATAGTTTGGTGGTTATTCACAATAAATCTGAGTACTCCCAAAATTCCACCATGACAGAGACAGTTTCTCTTTTGTCCAAAATGATGTTCACACAAATCAAAAAATTTAAAAAAAAAAATCAAGTCATGGTCAACTACTCTTCAGAGTATGGTGCAAGCTATGATAATGCACTTAAGATTCTGAAAGCAAAATCTAGACTAGGAAGGTGATCTCTCAGTATTCACACCATAAGGATTTGATGGTTCATAAACATTTTCTTTACATTTTTCGCATAAGTGAGTGATCATCTGAATGAATGTACGACTGGTGAAGAGTACAGGGCGAACGACAGAACAAGGTCAAACTTAGCGGACAAAAGATTCCTGGAATAACAGCCAGAAAGGTTTCCTTTCCTAAAGGTTTCTATATGCAGAAAAGGAAAAACAAAGAGAGAGAGAGAAGAAAAATCAAATCGTGTACGTGAAATAGAAACTCCAACTGCCCAAAGTACCTGCCTAAAAAGGCGGAGGCCTCAATTCTGGGGAGATCTTTGCGCAGATTAGCAGGCCTGGAACACTACCCACTTAGAAATCTAAACTGTGTTCACGGGGACAACGACTGGTATTCTGTCCTTAAAAAAAAAAACAAGAAAGAAAGAAAAAAGCAGGAGAGAACAAAGTTTAATTACGATGCCGAAGAGAGGACCGGAGGAATGCGAGGGTCGCCCTCCATACCTGGCACCGTCTGTTACAAGCACACACGCGGCGGAAGGCAGCGGCCCGAAGCCCGCGGGCGCACCCCGCACGCCGCGCAGCCGGCTCGGAGCCCCGCAGCGCCGGGCTGGGCGGCGCGGGGGGATCGCGGGGCCTCACCTTCTGCGCCGCGCTCTGCTGCAGCACGTTCTGCTCCACAGTCATGGCCCCCGCGGCGGTGGCCGGCTGCTCGCGCCCCGCCGAGCTCAGTCAGGGGCGCGGGCGGCCGCGGAGGACAGCGCCCCCTCCAGCCAGGCGCGAGGGCGACGGCGACGCGGGCGGCGGGCGGCGGGCGGCGAGGGCCACGGCGGCCGCCCAGTCTCCGCGGCCCCTCAGCGCGGCTCGCCCGCCGCGGCCCAGCCCATGAGCGGGCGGCGGAGGCCGGGGCGCGGGAGGGCGCGAGCGAGCCGGGCCGCGTCACGCGTTCGCGCGCTCCCTCACGACGGCTCGCGGGCCACTGCGGGGAAGGGAGCGAGGCGCGGAGGGAGCGGCCGGCCGGAAGGGCGCTCTCCTCCTCCCTCCGCGACTCCGCCTCCCTCCCCTCCCCCAACCGCCGTCACCGCCCCCTCCCGGCGGCTCCTCCCCCGCAGAGCCCCGCCCGCCGGCCGCCCTAACCCTACATTGTGACCCGCGGGGCGGCGGGCAGGGCGGCAGGAAGGGGCGGGGCTGCGCCGAGCCCGCCCCGGCCCCGCCCGCGCGCTGTCCCGGCGCTCCGGGACGTGCGGGGTCGGGCCGCCCCTGCGGCAGGTTGTGCGCCGCCGCTCGCGGGCTCTGAGCGGCTCGCTGCCGCTGCCGCCTGGCTACCTGCGCTCCTGCGCACGCCTCGAAACAGACGTCCGCCTCCCTGCCCGAGACTCCCCCAGCCCCGCAAGGTCCCGAACTCCGGCTCCTTTGCCTGTCGCCCTCTCCTCTCCTCGCCTTTCTAGGAATCTCCCTAGCAGTGAACTTGCCCGAAAAGTCACGTAGTAGCAAATCCCTTTCAGAAATCCGTAGGCTGGGAGGTACTTTTCTCCTTCATTCGTTCCATACACGAGTATTGCCTTCTTGCGTCTACTTCCTGTATTGGAATGTGTGCCATTCGGTGGAGAAATAAGGTTGCAGGGTCTACAAGGCAGACACTGCAGAAGCACCGCTGCCTAGGTTCTAGTAACTCCAACAGCTCACTCGCCAAGTTAAGCGAGCAGTTAGCTACCAGGCATGGAGTACTCTGCTATATATGGCAAGCTTAACAAGGAGAGAGCAATCTGGAATCGCAGAAATATTTTGAGTTCACCAACTAATCTGAGGACAGAAGCGAGTGTGCAGTGGCGGGAAGGAATAATCAGGGGATATTGTCACAAACGCAGTGTGCGCGCGAATGCGTGCACAATTTTCTAACTCATGACAAGGAAAGCAAGCTTGGTGAAGGATCTTTGGAATATTATTTGGTCTTATTTGATCATAGTAACTCATACAGACTTTGTCACAATCCTGTATCGTTTAAAACTCTCTGAGCAGTACCTGGGATGTCTTCAGTCATCTTTTGTCATCTTTCCCATGAATCCTCGTACCGTACCTGTTTGCTCATTTGATTTTGATAAATTTTATTTTATTGATATCCTACATACTTAAAGTTACGAAATGTTAGGAACAAAGAATTGTAAGGATGATGCAACTGTTCTAATTCAAAGCATCAAACTATTCACGAGAACACTGAAACTCAAAGAAGGTGACCTCTCAAAGAATGTATTTAGAAACCATTTTTCCTCATTTATAGACCAAAGCTTCTTCTTGTCCTCATTTACAGACTTCATATCTCTCCATATTACAGGGTTGATTTTTGTTTGTTTCGTTTTGTTTTGTTCTGTTTTCGAAAACCAAATTTATCATATACAGAAGGTTAAATATTACATGGATTCTCTGAGGGACGCACAATATAAATAATTTAAAGAGCAAAATAAAACAAAGGTGTTAAGATGTCGAGGATGTAGACTGGAGATGGAAAGGGGATATGGAGAAGGAGGGAAAGAGAAGGTGGGAAGGAGGAGTAAAATGAACAAGATGTGATATGTATATGCACCAGTTCCCCAAGATGAATGCAATTACTGTGTACGGTAAAAACAGTACAAATAAAAATTTTAAAGAAAATCAGGTTTATTTGAATTTAATGAAGTTTAACAAAAATCTTGTAATTTGATTTTAAAAAGATATTGCCAGATACTGAACTTTAATTTCAAGAATTTAGCAATTGTTCTGAGTTCTTTAGTTTTACAAAAAAAGAAAAAAAAATCTTACCTACGTAATAGCAAAAAAACTTTCTACATAATAGCAAAAAAAAAAAAAAAACCTCTCCATAGAGCAGTCATATTTGCCAACTTAGATCATTCATTTCCTGTTTACATCTGATGGTTTCCTACTTACTCAACGTTTTTTAAAAATATTGTCATACTGTAGGATTTTGAGAGGAAATTTTCTGGTTTCCCCACAGGCAATCCTTTTTAGAAAGCTTATAATTGGAATGAATAATTAGAGGGTAGAAATTGAGAAATTGAGATAAATTGGCACATAGAACCTGTTGCCAGGACTTAGTCATTTCCAAAATTTGTTCCTATGTCAGTTTTGCTGCTTATGAATCAGGTTTAATATGCACCATTGTTGGAAATATATATGCTTAGGGTGTCGTTTTAATAACTCCTAAACTGTTACATTATCATTGACCATGAAGTAAAAACACAAAGCAATAGAATCCATGTAAAATGAAACTTTTCGCTTTTAACCTGCTATGGTTTGAATGTGCCTCCCTAAATGTGTGCATACGTAAACTGCAATGCAGCAGTGTTGGGAAGTAGGATGTCATGAAAGGTGATTAGGCCAATTCTGCTCTCATGAATTAATTCCATCACCACAAGAGTGCATTCATTACCCAAGAGTGGTGGGTTCCTCCTAAAAGAACAAGCAAGTATGGTCTTTCTCTCTCTCCCTCTCTCTCTCTCTCTCTCTCTCTCTCTCTCTCTCTCTCTCTCTCTGTCACTGTGTCTCTCTTGCTCTGTCTTCTGGGATAATGCAAGACCCTTATCAAATGCTAGCTGCTCTGTCTTGAACTTTCCATCCCTAGGACCATGAGACAATAAACTTTTGTTCAACACCTAATTGTTCAGTCTTGGGTTGTCAGATAGAACACCACAAAACAGACCAACACAAACCCAAGTCTATTTTTCTAGTTTGAATCAAACTGATATTTCTAACAATAGTCAATATTATGATTTTTTATGTGAACCAGGGAAATTGGTGTTTTCTGTCTTGGCTATTCATTTAACTTAGTTTAGAAAAGTTTCAAATAACTGGGCGTGGTGGTACATACCTGTAATCCCAGCCCTCAGGAGGCTGAGGCAGAAGGATTGCCATGAGTTTGAGGACAACCTGGACTACTTAGTCAGTTCAAGGCCAATGTGGAGTATGTAACAAGACTCTTGGAATATGTAACAAGACCCAATAAATAAATAAAAAGGTTTGAAAATCCATTTATGGACACTGAAAAATCTATGTTGTCAAAACATATTTGTAAAATATTAATAAGAGAGAAAAGTTCAATTCATATTGAAGACATAGACAATTTCCATGATATTGTGTGGTCTTCAATCTACTTTAATGAATATTAGAATTATTTCCTTTCTTTAGGTGTATTGATATTCTGTAATATTTCTATTTCCACCAATAAGAAAACAATAAGCAAACATTCATAGACAAATTTTCTATGATGTAATAATGACACTGTTTAGTCATAGGGTGTTCATAGATTAGAACCTTATGTTAGCTTTTTGTCATTGTGACAAGAATACCTGAGATTGGGCTGGGGATTTAGCACAGTGGTTAGAGCACTTTCCTTGCAAGCACAAGGACCCAAGTTTGATCCCCAGCACCAAAAAAAAAAAAAAAACAAAAAAAAAACCTGAGATCAACTAAAAGGAGGAAAGATGTATTCGAGTTTATGGCTTCCAAGGGTTCAAGCATGGTTGCTTGGTCTGATTGCTTTAGGGCCTGAGGCAAAACAGTACATCTTGCTATAAGTGTCATGGTGGAATAAAGCAGCTTACCGCATATTGTAGTGACCAGGAAACAGAGAAAGAAAGGAGCCAGTGGCAAAATACGCCCTTCAAGGGCATGCCCCCAGTGACCTACATTCCCCAGCAAGGCCCTGTGTCCTACAGTAGCCATCACTTTCCAGTAGCCCATTAAGTTATGAATCTATAAATAGCCTCATCACAGATGAGGGCAGAGCCTTCATGATCCAGTCACCTCCTGAAGGCCTCACCTCTGAACACCACTACATTAGGAATCAAGCCTTCCACACATGAGATCCAGATCATAACAAACCTAAGAGATTGCCATCTGCCTAAGAGATGCTGTAAGATTCATTATATGGTTATTGAGAGTTGGTTGGAATGCCTGTGTTCCAATAAAGGTCTAACCTTCCCAGTGCTCATCTCTTCCTCCAAGGTCTAGCTAACCTTTCAGGAATAGTCTTACTATCAACAAAGAATTTACTTTGTTATGCACTCTGACAACTTCCCAGGTCCTATGCCTGAGGTAAAGTCGCCCACGCCCATTTCCTGGAGGGGGACATTCCTTTGTCAGAACATAGATAAATATGGGTGCAGCACCCAGGTCTCTCTCTCTCTCTCTCTCTCTCTGTCTCTCTCTCTCTCTCTCTCTCTCTCTCTCTCTCTCTCTCTCTCTCTTCTTTTCTCTCTGTCTTTCCCGCCCTTGAGGCTGTTGGATGTCCCTGTGCCTTGGGGGTTGCTGGTCCCTCTTTTGTTGCAGCCCCACAATGGCTGCTGATTTGTTCTTTGGTGCCCTTGAGGCTGCTGGATGTCTCTGTGCCTCCACGGGGGCTGCTGTTGGTTGTGCCTCCAGGACTGCTGTTTTCTTCTCATGCCCCATGTGGCTGCTGCTTCTTTAGCAAAAGTGAAGATCTCTGCTTGAACTACTCCTGTACTGCAGTTTGCCAGTGATAGAAATGATAGATTGATGGCGTGATTTTCCTAGAGATTTTTTCCTTTTCTCTTACTTTTGTTACTGTTATTAAATAACTTAATCGATCTTTTTGAGTGGTGTCTTGTCTCCTTCCCCGCAAATCGAGCCCTAAAACAATAATTCTGTGCAATGCGACAGCAAGCATTTACCCCCTTGCTGTTACGGATGCATAATGAAATGCTTACTGAGTTAAGTATGCAGCTAATCCTTTTACTTACGCTTTTACAGTGCATGTCCAACTCTAATATCTCATTCCAAGTGGACACCTATGTGGCCTATTGCTCTGTGCCACAAAGCACGTCATTGTTAGTATCTCTAGCTTTCAATAGTATCTCACACTTCGGTATTGTACTAGTTTGGTTAAGCTTCTATAACAAGTTACAGCAAATGGGGGCTCTTAACAGAAGTTTGTTAGGATGACCCACCACAGACAGCCAAAATGGCCGTCACTGGTTTCTCAAAAGAAAAGCCCCCTTCTCTCTTCTCTATGCCAGAATTTCCCGCCGAAACAATGGCCCCTCCCCCCGACTAGGGTCCTCAACAAGGTCCGTAGCGCCAATTTGCTCAGGGGCGTTACCCACCACCCAACCACCCCATACAGAAAGGACCAATCCTAAGCGCGCACTTTTCGAACTTCCAACATCACGAAAGGGGCGGTGACTAAGGGATAAAAGGCAACTATCCGAGCCATTGGCCGCCACATTCGCTCGAGAGAAGGCGAGGAGCCGGGACATCACAAAAGAACTGCAACATCTCCACCGCGAGCGTCGCCAGCCTGCCCGCTCCTTCTCTCCTCCGCCCGGTCTCCGCTGCCTTACTTCTGCGTGGAGTCTGGCCATTGACGCCGAGATCCTGAGACGCCGAGCTGTGATCCGGAGGCGCTGCGGTCCTGAGACACCGAGCTGTGGTCCCGAGACGCCGCAGACACTGAGCCGTGATCCTGAGCAGCTGCGATCCTGAGCCGCTGAGCTGTGATTCTGAGCAGCTGCGCCCGGGTGCGGGACCTGGGCTGCGAACCCAATTGAGCTGTTTCAACCTAATTGAGCTGTTTCAACCTAATCGAGCTGTGTTAACGTAATTGAGCTGCGTTAACCTAATGGTGGACCTGGTAGACCTGGTCTGCTAGGCCGACTGCTTTGTCTCGGTGTCCGCCCGGGCGGCAGACCTGGGCTGTGAACGTAATTGAGCTGTGTGCCGTAATAAACCTGAGCTGGCATCTAACAAAGTTTAGTTTTTCACAGTTGTGGAAATTGGAAGTCCAAGGTCAAAGTTCTGGCAGGGTCGGTTACTCCTGCTGCCTCTCTCTTTGACTTCCAGGTGGTGTCCTCTTGCTACCTGTCCCCATCATTGTCCCTCTGTACCTGTGCCCAGCATGTCTCCTCCTCTTCTACTTAGGACACCAGTCATGTTGGATTAAAGCTTTACCAGACAGCCTCATTTTAACTTCATCACCTCTTAAAAGATCTTAACTCAGACTATGGTTATATTGTGAATATGGTTATACTCATTTTAACCTGGTTATGTCTTTATTAAATACTTTATTTCAAAATACGATAATATGCAGAGGTACTGGGGATTAGGACTCGACATACGAATTTTAATGGAATATAATGCAGCCCAGAATAGTGACAGTCTAATTCTCTTATTTCTACACCTTACATCTTTTTCTGCCCTACTTGTAACCTCTTAAATTGATAAGAAATGGATTAACACATTAAAGGATAGTAACTTTACACATTTTTTTCTGCCAATTGACATTTCAGTTGGGATGTTTTGGGTAGGGGAAAGGGCTTCTGTGAATTGAAGAGGCACATAGTCCAATGCAAACTATTGTTTTGCAAGGTGCACTCAGAAAGCAGTCTATACCTACAGAGAAGACTGCACTATGTTAAATGAGAGCCTGTGTAAAACTGGCTATTTCATCCCTGCATCACTTGCTTTCCCTTACTTTGAATAATCTTAAAGTCATTTCTCAAACTGAAGAAGGCTTCGAGACCCTAGACCTTTTTCTCTTTTCTTTCTTTTCTTCCATTCGTATCAAAAGGCAACATCTGACCTTCCAGAATTTCAGGCACAAAATTTCCCTGAACTATCTTATGGTATATAAGATAGTATGGTATATAAGGCAGAGAAAAACCACATATTACACATCACATAATATGTATCATCTTCCAAGACCGCTTTCTCCATATTCAGAGTACATAATGCCTATGCATAAACCAACCCTAAAGAACAATATGGGAACAGCTAGTTTTGATTTGGGACAAGTTTCTATAGTCCTGGAAATTTGCTAGTAGATGCATTTCTTGAGTTTCTGTTACTCTGCTGTGAATCATGGAAAGGACTATGCCTGGATATCTGTGCTCTCCGGTCACCTTGCAACAGAAACTTAGAGACTGCTTTTCCTAAAAAACATTAACTCCTTGGAGAGGCCTACATACATCTGATGGGTAACTAAAAGTAAGATAAGAACTTGGTATCTCTCCTTCATTTTGCATCTATCTCCTTCACTACCTTAGAATTTGGTATCCTGCTCAAATTTGCAGGTAGTCAAGTCATCATTTAAGGAATGTTCATCTAAAGCTAGTAATCGTCTTCTTTCAAGGCTGAAGACACCACAATAAGACTAACTAAGGTTCATACAAGATTGTCTAAAATCTCATAATCAACAGATTGTCAACCACCAGCTTTTACAACATCCTGTTCCAGAAACCTGAACAGTGCCTAGAAATCTTTAGTCATTGCCCTAAACCTGAGGGGATTTACTCACCTTTCTGACTTGTTCTTTCTCTGAATCATATTCTCCTGCAGTTACCTCGGATTGGAGAAAAAAACAGATCTGGTTTAACAAACATTTTATGAGTCAAAATTATCCCCATTCTTCTCCGCAGTAGCAGCAACTTTCTTATAGCCACAGACAAGGATCTCCGTGGCTGATCTTCAGATAATAATGGTCAGGCAGATCATAGTTTGACAACGATGACTTGACTATATGCATACTTCTAGCCCCCCTTGCCTTGAAGATAGGACAGAGAATGCTTGGAATCCTTTGTCGTCCCAGGATGGCTGACTGAATAAATTCCTTTCCTGCTTTTCACCATTACTTTTTCCATTTAATTCCTGAGGCAAGTGATTGAAGTTGGTCTGTTTGGATTCCTCAAGGTCAAGCTCCCTGTGACCTAGGACTCTGGCAACAATCTGGCTTCAGAATGGATTAGTCCAATGAGAGGCACAGATTAAATCCTGGAGGGTAGAGAAAGAAAGTCAGACACTTTCTTTGTCTCCTCCCATCTTCCCTAGGTGACGTCTCACTTTGGATCATCTTTTTGTGGTGACTTCAGATCTAACCAGAGTTATCTCACATATTTCCAAGTCTTTCCTGTGCGGTAAGTTCTGGAGATTTACAAAGCTGTATCTGTGCTTCATCTACCCAAATTTAGAGTGGTAATAATTTCTTGTTGTTGCGAAACACTGTAATTCACTGTTTATATCTTGAATGTTCCCCCAGAGGCCCACATATTAAAGGCTTGGTCTTGGCCCATGGTACTATTAGAAGGTGATAAAACCTTTATAAGGTTGGCCCTAGTAGAAGGAAGTTAGTCACTGCAAGTGTGCCCTTGAAGAGGATATTGGGACCTTGATCCCTTTTTTTCTCTTTTCTTCCTTTCTCCCATGAGGTGAGTTGCTTCGTCAACCACGTATTCCTACTATGATATTGTGTCTTTCCACAGGCCCAAAATGACAACTTACCATGTACTAAAACTCTGAAATCATGAGCAAAAATAGACCTTTCTTAGTTATATACCTTATCTCAGGTATTTTCTCACAGCAATGGAATTTTCTCACATTGCAGGTGACTGGCTTTTCAACTCTTCTGGTACCTGAAAATCTAATTCTTTGTTTAAGTATCCCATGTTTTTATATGTGGACAGTATTCCATTTTTCACAACTTGTACTGACATACTTTCTCTGCATCAGTTCCTTCATCTATAAAATGAAAATAATAATAGAGGCTTATTTTGATGATTAAATAAATTATTACATGTAAAATGGCTATAGCCTGGATCCTGAATGTTCCCAAAGGGCTGTAAGTTGAAGGCTTAGCCCTCTGCTTGTGGCATTACTTGGAGGTGGTAGAAATCTTTAACAGGTGGAGCCTCGCAGGAAGTCTTAGCTCACTGCAGGCATGCCTGTGAGAAGAGAGTGAGACCAAACCCTTCCTCTTCCTTCTCTCTCTCTCTCTTTTTGCTGCCTGGACTCCATGAGAGGAGGAGTTTTCTCCATTACATGCTTGAACCACGATGTACTGCCTTCCCACACACACAAATGCAACTGGGCCAAGCAACCATGGCCTGAAACCTCCAAAACTGCCTTGGAGCCAGTGGACTATGGACTGAAATCTTCACAAATTGTGAGTTAAAATAAACCTTTTCTCTAACTTGGTGAATGTCATGTATTTTGTCTCAGCAATGAGAAAATAACTAGAATAGTAGGCACAAAGTAAGTATGCGAAAAATGTGTTGATCAATCCAAAGTAAAAAACTCCAAAAGTAACAATAACTTAATAGAGGCCTTCGAGATTGAAACACAGGAAAAGCAGATTGGGATAATTTTAAGGCAGTTTTATGAAGAAGGCAGGGAAGGCGAGAGCTTATACAGAATGGATAATGGATATATGGATTTATTATAAGGCAGTGAATTTCTTTAGTGAGAAAACTAACACCAAAGAGAGCAGTTGCTTTGGGGCAAGGACTGTGTGACTGACAGAAGATACAGAAGAGAATGTGCATATTAAACATGTCCGTAACCAAGAGCCTAATAATCTGTTTATGTGCATCCTGTTTTTCTGGACACAATTCAAGGATCTGTTCTCAATGCTTGTAGTCAGACAAACTAACTTCTGAACCAAAGACCATGTTTCTGAGCAGAAGGTGGAGTTGTAAGTAGGTCTTGTTTCCTAATGCCCTCCAGCCTCCATTTTGAAAAGCTCTTTCTGTTTTTTTTAATCATGATTTTCTCCTTTTGTTTTTATAAATATATGCAAATTCTTGGTTAGCTGAATCCAAATGAGTGGAGACTTACGCTTTATAGGACCCTCATATGTACTAATTAAATATGTTTTTTCTCTTTTTAATCCATCTTTTGTCAGTTCAATTTGGATCTCAGCCAAATGACTGACCCTAGAAGGGTCAAAGAAGCCTGCTGCAGAAGGTAAAGCTATTAGACAAGCATGAAGAAGAATTAGCCAGCTGATACTGAATGTTTCAATGATAGGAAATCAAGACAAGCAGCAGGTTTAAGTAAGGTGAGTTCCAAAATCTACCATCTAAGAAGCAAATATTCTGTGGACATGTCTGTTACTGTTTAAGATATCAAATCATGTACAAAAAAGATCATATTTAGTAATTCCTGGGCAGCTACTTTAGTTTCAAATGTCCAGTGATCGGATTACTTCTTGGATAGTAGAAAAGATGCAAAATTTGGGTGCAATGCTTTAATATTTTGAAGTACATATTAGAGAGATGGAAATAAGAAATTTGGGGTGAAGCAAATTGTGCTGTGAGCAAGTACAAATAAAAAAATCTTAAATATTAGGCAGAATTGTTATTCATTTTTGGACGTTGCACAATGGGACAATTATTAGTGATACCAGGACAGTGGATCATCATAACCAAGATTGCTGCTAAGTGACTCACAGGCTGGTAGCATATACAACATGGACACATTGCTAAAGAGATGATTCATGTCCTGGGCTGGATGGAAAAAGACAGCAAAAAATTTCATTGCACAATTTAAAACTTAGGAATTATTTATTTCTAGAATTTTTCATTTAATATTTTCTGATCACAGTTGACTGAGGTAACTGAAATCACAGAAAGAAAACCACGGATAAGTGTGTGTATGTGTGAGGGGCTATCGTAGAAACATCTATCACTGTATAGAAAGGAACACTGACAGAATAAATTGTGTATAAATAAAAATAGAACAGCATATTTTAAAATTAGAGTCCATGAGTTTCAATTTCACAATCTTCCTTCTAAGATTGGTCTTGCTGCCAGGTAACTTACTTGGGTATTCTAGGCCTTATATTTTGAGGGGGATTTGGGAAACAATCTGTGACACATTTAGAGCCAACTATAATTTTTGTGCATTAACAATCTATATGCCAGGACCTATGCTAAGCTCTCTACACATATTATTTAATATGACATACCTATGAAGTCAGAACTATAATATTGTTTTTACAGAGGAATAAGCTGTGGTTTATAGTTTAAATAAAACACCCAAAGACACACAATTAAAACCTGCTAAGCCAGTTGAACACAGAATAAGAGGCCTGTGTGAATTCAAAGCTTCTTCATTTAACAGCCTACAATGTAGACTACATGAACCATGTGTTTTCAAAGTGTGGTTGATGGTTTATTGGAGACCTCAAACCCTTTCAAGAGGTTGGCAAGATGCAACCTTTACAACTATACATATGTATGTGTGTGTATTAGCAAGTATTCTTAATCTATTTCAACCTAAACAACATATGATAACAGACAGAAAGCGGAGGCAGATTAGAAAATCCTACTGTCTTCTGTTGAAGCAGACGTTAGAGATTTGCAAAAGTGTAAAACGATACAATGCTCCTCTTTTCTGTTTTGGAAAATTTTTTCATAAAATTTTTATTTATATCAAATGTAATGAGTGGCTTGTTTTTTAAAGTGAAATAATAAATAAAATATTAAAATTTATCTGATAATATAATGATATCTATAACCTACTGATGTAAAACTTCATCAGGGTGCTCAATAATTTTTAAAAATGTAAAACAATCTTAAAACCAGGAAAATTGAGACCCACTGATTGATAGAGATTGCTGTGATAAGTTATTTTGTTCTTTGTATCTACTAGGTATCATGTACCACTGTTATCAAGAAATAGAAGTATAAATAGTAAATCAAAATATGTTCAGTGCTATGTCTGGGGTTAGGAATGATTATGTAGCTGTAAGAAAAGTAGAACTCTCGATACATATGCATAGAGGAGCCAAGTGGAGACTCTTGTGGCACTCTCTCTTTTGTTAAGAGGATAAAAGAGAAACTATTTGAAAGTATTCTGAAAATAATAAAATACAACTCAAGTGTATGATATTATTATCAGTCATAATATTCTGGTAGGTGTTCACTTATCAATTAGGAATTAGTTCTCAAAGATAACTATAGTGCTTTTTAATAAATATGACTTTATTGTGTTACTAATATAAATGAATATAATAGTTGATATAACTATACTATGTATTATAGCAACTAATGTAGCAAATACAGTAACTTTAGTTAAATTCTTTACATGTATAAATCACTTGAAAATATAGTGTATTTCATTTGACCCTCATAACCATACTGTAAGAAAAGGCAGGGCATATTCTGTCGACAGTCTACAAATATGAAAACCTGGTCTAAGAGTAGTTAAGTGAATTGAGAAAATTACACAGCCAGTATATAGCCATTTTAAAACTTGTACCTGATACAGTATAATCCCTCATCAAATATTTACTGAATAAAAAAATAAAGAACTCAGATGCTTTACTCCTGGCATATGCTAACACAAAAGAAGGTGATGGATTTTTCAGCAATATCTATGTGCCATCATTATGATTTTAAAAAGCATATTGTGGCATGTATGTAGCACTGAGTTGTACAGGTCTTTGTTAGGGGAACAATACAGATGAAAATGATGTGCATTCTTACATTAAGGGTTTAACTCAATCATCAAATATATTCTACTTTCTCCATCTTCAGAGAATAAGTAATGTAATACTAACTCTTTTTCACATGACACGTTCAGATCAACTTCCAAAAACAGAAAATCATATGATTTTTATTAGCATTACAAAATAATATTAATTTTTTTCTAAACAAATGGAAATTGTTTCTACATCTTATATGTTGCGAGTCTATTTAAGACAGAATAATATTCCCTCTTTATTGGTATGTTTCCTCTTTATCAGCGCTTTCACATTTCAGTACCACGGACAAAGACAAAACTCTGTTTCTACCCTCAAGGAGCCTACGACCTGCTGGGAAGACAGCTTTGGAATCAAAGTCATAAGGCACAAAATGATAGAGAAAGCAAGAATAGGAATGCCTAACTCTGCCTGAGTTATACAGTGTTTTCTCTGAGACAGTTCACAATCTGATAGGAATACACAATTGATAACAGAATATAAGATATTAGTAAGTAAATGTATTTACAAATTACTGGAGTTCAGAAGAAAGAGAAATTCTGGGAGAAAAAGAAAGCAAGTTTTCACAGTAAAAGGTGATATCTGATATAGGCAGTGGTATAGAAAGAATGAAGTAAGAGTAACTGGTAGTATGTAGATAGCGCAGGCCTTGGGTGCCTGGACATTATGACATCAAACCCGTAGCTGTTCGCCCTCTGGGCTGCATGCCCCTTGGGAGTAAAAATAGGCTTTTGTCTTTGTCTTTGGTATTAACATCTTGACGTTTCCTTCATCCATGAATCACAGAAACTTGGAGGAAACGATCATTTGTGATTTGTAGTGCAACTTTGAAGAAATTATATGCATGTGATGACCAGGAAGTTTTTAGTCTTTACGATAGACTAGAAGAAAACAGGCTTTCTTTTTCTACTCCTGATCCTGTCCCTGCTCTTCTTCCACCATCTTTGTCTTTGTCTTTTTTTTTTAAGGAAAAAAAAAACAACTCACAAATCTGATCACAATTTTGGAACACAGAGGAATCCTCATTCCATTAAGAGGAGTGTGTACACAAATGGTAACTTCTGGAAATCCACAAAACCTCCAAATCCATTTGCATTATCTCTTTCTTGATGTAACAATTGCAAAAAGTGACCTTATACTCGGTCATTACTCTGATATTCTGGATTCTTCTGCTTTATTTCAAGTCCTTCCTGAAACTCATACCTGATACACATTTCCTTCTAACAATCCAATCAAATTAAGCCTATTTCTAAAAGATGCTGACATTATAATGGATACATCAAGGTATGCTTTCGTTTGAGTAAATCCCTATTATCTAACTCTTGGTAAGAGAGAGTGCTTCACTTATGGCCGCAGAAGCCAAAACTACTGAGATCTCTCTCAGATCCATACAATGAATCCTGCCAATCAGACGCTCCCTCCAACCCATTGAATCTTTTGCTTGGGAGGCAAAAAACAGACAGAATTTAGAACTCCTCCAGTAGTTGGAATTGTGGGGAGTAAGAGCATGGTGGTAATGAGGGTTTTGTGAATTGTGTCCGGAATCCAGCCAATGATGTAGTAACATACTGCACTGGCTGCTTACAGTTACCCATTTTACAATCCAGAGTTTACATCCTTCCTGTCACTCTATGAGCTGGCAAGTAGATTTCCAACATACTTCTTTCCTAAAGGCAGAATTGATTTCTGTCATTTATAACTACAAAGCCTTACTGGCCCATTTTTTCCTAAGTAACAGAATGTATAAAGCGATTGTACCTTGTAGTATTGCTAATTGGACAATTTTTAGGGAAAATACATTTTAAGAAGGTCTTAACAATTGCCAAATGACAAGTGATGGCACTTCAAAAGAATATCATTATGAATGTCTTAACAATTGCCAAATGACAGGTGATAGCACTTCCAAAGAATGTCATTATGATTGAACATGAAAGAAGTTACATACATTTAGGTAGCTCACATGGTTTCCCAAATGCAAGTAGATACACTTTCACTAGACTATGCAAAACTTGCAAATTATAAGCAAAACATGCCTGGTTAATTGTTGTAACTTGTGCTCCAGCTGGGATCAGTTAGAAGAAGGAATAATAGTAAGAAGTAGGAAATGTAGTTTGTAAGCAGAAGGTTTGAATATTTTTTAAAAACTGCAATATAAAAAGGACCTCATTCATTAGTTTATTCACTTAAAGGACATTTGAGGAATATTTATTTACTAAATGAAAGGAGATACAAACAGAACCAAAGAACTCTGCCTTCAAGTCATGAGGTGTGATTGGAATTTGCAGTGAATGTTTAAATTTAAAAAAAAATTTTATTATGGTTAAACACATACTGTTATTAACCATCCCCCTCCAGATCCCCACTTCCTTCAAACATGCTCACTTATTTAGTTATTCTTGGCACTTTCTTAAATTCTGGAAGTCCTCTTTAGTGAGTGTCTTTAGCCTCACTGTCATGACTACCTTGGCATCCGAAATTCAATCAAAATAATTACCTTTTACAATTGCTTTGACTTTGTAGAAGAGCTAGAAGTTGAATGGTACCAGATCCAATGAATAAGGTGACCGAGAACACACAGTAATGTTTTTACAGCACTACCTTTCTATTGGATGGCACGTGTCAACAGCATTCACTATATTTTTGATCACACCTCATAAAGACACCCATGAAAGAGGACTTCCAGAACTGCTTCAGAAAGCAGCAAGAATGATGGGTTAAGTGTGTTCAAAGAGAAGGGAAGTATTTTTAAGGGGAATTAATGGCAATAGTCTTTTACTGTAATAGTTTTTAAAATTTAAACATTCACTGTGTACTTTGATCAGCTGCTGTATGTACAACAAAAGTTGGCTTCAGGCAGGAAGGGGTATGGATTGCAGCAATGTGTCCCAAAGAAGGTATGGTTAGACACCAGATCTTCATGGACTCTGTATACGCTGAACAAGTTCATCCTGTTGAGGACACACTGATGAAAGAGAAGGAAGAGAACCATGGGATTGGCCCACCTCTATCACCTTAGAAAGAGAGACGCTCCCTAACATAATGTGATCTCTGTGTCTTAAACCACACCTAGCAAGGCCTAAACTCTTAGCTTTAGGTTTCAACATTTGCCCTTGCAGGTGTCTAGAGTTCAATTAATATATTCTTTGGGCCTTCAAAAAGCAAAAGTTGATAAGAATATCACATTGTTGGCACTTACTGTTAATTGGCCTGACAAAATTGAAAGTGAAAAATTTGATGATCTGATAGTCTTGTTATGTTGGAAGTTACTTCCAAAAACTTTCCCCGCTATACTGCAGCTAACAGGAGACAGGCAGTTATAATTCTGTGCTACTCAGTCAACAAGGAGTATAAGAGCTCCTTAAGGAGTAACTTTCAAGATGGTGGGATAAAAGTTATATTCCTATCCCTTAAGAGAAGGCCGTAAGTGCCAAATGCGATTTACAGCTTATACAAATTCAAAGTGCTTCAGCCAAATCCCAGAGATACTGATTCAGAGGAGGTAGACTCTGGGCATCTGTATGAAATTTTATTTTTTAATAATATACGCACAAGGAAAAAAATTTTTAAATTTCAAAAAGATATACAGATAAACATATTTTTAAAGCAATCTCTTTGTTTTCTTCCCAGAGGTCAATAATTCCCACAAGTATCTTCTATTTTGTTACCTTGGGGGTTTTTTTGTTTGTTTGTTTTTCATTTAATAGTATATTTTGGAGATGATTTCTTGACTTTAAAAAATTTTCAAAATATTTCACCGGTTGAAGGCACAGATAAAGATCTTCTCATGTCTTAGGCTCTTCCAATATTCTACAAGAGTAGTTCTGTGTTAGAAGCAGAATGCTTTTAGAAGATCCCATCTAATCCACACTTTCTTTATCCTCACCTGACAGCCCAGTTTACCTACCAATTTAAATTAACATTTTGTTGTTCTTTAAAAATACAGCGTTCTCATGGGACCACCTAACACATGGGAAACTTCTAATAAATTGAACCTAAGGAGCTAGGAAACAGTTGTCCCTCATAAAACCTTAGCCTTCTTACTACTTTCACTTTTGATATTTGTCAAACATACAGTAATAGAATTGTGAAGTGTTTTGTTTGCAACTATTTTTACCCTGAAGACTCTACATGCTTTTAATAATATGTTATTTATTCTCTATACACTAAGCAAAAGGAAGGAAGCAAGCATATATCCATAATTAAGAATTTGATTTGAAAAGGATATTACTTTGCTCTTGAAACTTTATATTTTTCAAGAGCATAGAACTAAGCAAATGTTTAAGGGTCATTTTAGTATGACAAATTGTTTTATCACCTGTTCAACTTGGACCAAAATTAACCTGAAACTACTTTATTTTGAACAGATTGGAAGCAATGATCACACACACACATGCACACACACACATACACACACACACACACAAACACATATCAAAAGTTTCATATCTGAGAATCCCCAACTTTTGGTTATAAATATGGGAACAGTAAACTAGTTTCCATCTAACTATAATTAGAATTTAACCAGCATGAGTACTTTGCTGTTTAAATATTAATTAAGGTTTTTTAAATATTAAACAGAAAACCTCTCTGATACTAGACCTGCACTAAAACAAATTGGAATTGGTTTCTGAGTTTCGATATTGCAATTCTTATTGGAAACAACTGAGAAAAAGAAAGCTAAATGGCAAGAAACTGCACTCAGGGATTTCCTCAAAGCCAGAAATTAGAAGATAGATAGATAGATAGATAGATAAAAGTCCAGGGAATTGTACATTTTCTTATTCATGAACTCAACTAAATAAAAGCTTAATAGTGCAATTCCTTATTTTTGGGCTAAAATGGCTATAAAATGCAAGTAAAATGTGCATGGATGGGAAATACTGTCTTCTCTTTTTTTTTAAGTGAAAAGATTTTTCAGACTATTTTGTTTTTGGTGTTTTGGACTTTCCTGACATAAAGTGTACATTTTTCTTAAGTGTACATTTAAAAAAGGCATAGTCACTGGATTTTCAAAGTTTAGCACTTACCTTTTAATTTTTGATAAAATAACATGCTAATAATTGCTAAATTTTCTATACTTAAAATTTTTACTAATGCTTTCTTATGGTGATAAACATATTTTTCTCTTTTATATATAAAAGAATTTATATATATATGCAAACAGTTACTTAAATTTAATCATACTGTGAGTCATGGAATGAATATGAATAAACCACAAGGCTCAATATAGAATTTCACTTTTTAGTACAATTTAAAAACAAACTTTATCAACCTCAAAGTTTAATTCAAGTCTATGCTAATCCCAGAGTGTAAATGATCTGGTCTGCATTTATTAATTGCTTTAGCACTTAGACTTTTCTCGTTTTTAAAAGATAGTAATAATTTTTTACAATATTCCCTGTGCTGTGAGGCAGTCCATTTATTGAAATACATTCAAATATAAATTAATGCCTTATATTTTGCATGGGAACTAATTTATAAGTCTTTCTTATTAGTTATCACATTTCCAGGCATGTTGGCTACATTTTTTAAATTTAAATTGATTTTTATAACATGGAGGAAATATTGTCTTTGTGTTTGATACCATATTAGAAAATGATTAATGATAC
Organism: Hystrix cristata; assembly: GCA_004026905.1. Taxonomy (NCBI): domain Eukaryota; kingdom Metazoa; phylum Chordata; class Mammalia; order Rodentia; family Hystricidae; genus Hystrix; species Hystrix cristata. The sequence continues at coordinate 3,026 of PVJO010001268.1, read as the reverse complement.
TTCTAGGAGAACAGCTAAGACTTATTTGTTACTTACACGCCAACATTATAAACACCCTGATCGTGGAGAGAGTGTTCATAAATAGAAACTATAGCTGGGAGGTATGGAATTTTCCTTTCCTTTTTTTTTTTTCTCTGTTTTTCTCTCTGAATGTGGTGCTGGGGATTGAACCCAGGGCCTATCGCACAGTCTGTAAAATGCCCTACCACTGAGCTACATCCTCAGCCCTTATTTATTCTTTTTTTTTTTTTTTTCATTTATTCTTAAGTAAGGTAAATTCTGTTTGCCAACTGGAAAGAGATTTTTGGGAATGTATTTTTAAAATTGAAATTAATTAATTCTCAGAGTTTTCAAATTAATTAATTCTCAGACTTTTCAAAAAGACTTTAGAGAGATATCTCAGATTTTATAAAGTAACTGAAGATTCAGAACTTTATCCTTTCTTATTGCCATACCCAGTTTATACCAGGTCCAAACAAACTATTAATGCGTAGTGCTTATCTAAGACACTTTAAAAACAAAACACAAGACTTTTTAAATGACCTGTAATATATTAACTCTTCTTGAGCAGAATTATGCCTTAATACGGATTATACTTTTATATTACTTCGGTCAAAGCTGGTTATCATCAAGATTGAATTGACCATTCAAATGATTATCCATTTCAAGATTCAAAGTATATTTCCTTTCGTTGAGTACTGGCTGAGGTTCAAGATCAAATAAATAGTGGATTTTTAAAGAGAGTAAGTAAAACAGTCCTTACCCTCAAAAAGCGATTTGTCTATGAGAAATGAAGCACATGTAAATCCTAATAATATAAATGGCATGAGTATGCTCAGAGTAACAAATACAGATATGATCAACTCCATTGTAGATGATTGATAAGGTCTTTGTAGCTATAGCAATACAAATGTGTCTGCGACTGTATGTTAGTGCTCTTAAGGTGAATCAAGAGAACAACACCAGCAGAGGTCCAGAATCTGGAAGCATCATGTACATTCTGAGAATCTCAAGAGTTCTGCATGGCATCATAAGAGCCTGGCGGGAACAAGGAGAGTGTTATAAGAGCTAAGGCCAGGAGGGCTGGCAAGAATAGGGAATGATAAGATTTGTATTTAGGAAAATCATTCAGAGCACTTGGGAGCCTGCAGAAGTTGGGCAAGACTGGCCAAGTTTTAGAGATTATTATACTAGGCCAGAGAAGAAACAGAAAGGACCTGAGGTCAGAGTAGCAGAAAGGGCTGGGGAAGGGGAAGAGAAAGCACAATAAAGTAAGCCGAGTTGGTCGCAGGTGGCATTAAAGGCTCCCAATTTTCTACCTTAGACAAAAAGATGAATCCTGGAAATATTGAGACAGCAAATACAGCAGAAAGAACAAGTAATTACAAAGGTGATGAACAGAACAGAATGGCAATAAGATGATAGTAAGAATAATTTTTGTGATCATGGAGATACTATAGTGATCGTGGAGATACTCTAGATACTCATAGACAATTAGAAATCCATGTCGGAAGCTGAGAAGATATACATGTTGATCATCTGAGTTTGAAAGTTAAAATTACTTGGGTATTTAGGCCCTGCAGGAGAATAAATCAATCCAGGAGAGTATGAGCTGTAAGAATTAAACAAGAACTGGAAGCCACAATGGAGACTTCAGAAGAAAAAATGGGAGAGGAAGGAAAAGGCCAAAAAGGAATGGCAGAGGGCCAGGAGAATACCTTAGGAATGAGGACACAGGTGAATGTGCTAAGTTCCACAAAAGAACTCCTGCACTCCCGGAAACCCCTTCCTCCTTCTTGAATCAGAGACTCTGTCAACACTACAATCTTACTCTCATCTCCCAGGATCAAAGTCCAGAGTCTTTGGTTTGATTAATCCTGCTTCTTCACTCTCCGTACTCCAGGCACTAAGATTTCCTTCCTGTTCTTTGCCATTTATCTTTTCTTCCTAAGCCTGATTTTACACACTAGTTCCAAATAATGCTAGTTGAGCTAAAATTCTTCCATTTGTTACAGTGAGTTTCAACTTCCGGAAGAACCTTTTGTTTGTTTGTTTAATATAATGCCATATTTATTTGTTTTAACAATTTACAATGTATTTTTTTAACTTGGAAATTTTATTTTATTTAGGAACATAAGTATTTGTGTTTCTGAGTAAGCATGTATATATTTAATTTATATTTGTGCTTTCAAGAATTAAGAAATGCCTGAAGAACATAGACACCAAATTTAGGGTGATGAATACTGATACTAAAAGGAGAATTAATCACAACTATGGAAGACAGTATGGGGGATTTCAGCTATATTAATAGAGTCTCTTAAACTGAGGTCTAGGGCCGTGGATATGTTTCCCCACATATAAATAATATGAATACCATCTAGGAAATACTTCAGGACAGCTTCTGAAACTCAAATGTTTAAGGCCTTCTCAGTCTGGGCCCCTGATACCTGTTTCATCTTATTTCCCACCATTCTTTGTAACTTTTTTTCTGGGTGTCTTCCTTCACATTGCCCCAAAAGGTCTTTGCTGGGTACACTGTTTACCTTCCTTTTTTCATGGTGTCTCCCTTCTAGGAACACATCTGTACTCAGTCAGGTTTTCCTTTCCAAGTTTTTTGCAGCCTCTTAGCCTCAGAAACTTTGCTGCTGATTTTTATTGGATATATTTTCACTTTCTTTTGAAATCTTGCGTGTGTATGAAACTCCAAATTATCCTTTCCAAATCTGTTTGTGTGATTTTTTTTCATACCATTGGTTCAGTCATTCTAATCTTCATTGCATATTAAAATCTTATGGGAAGTATTCAACAGCATTGGTGCCTGGGCCCTAAGGCAGGCTCCCACTCAGACAGACTGGCTGAGAGAATTTTTAAAAACAAGGTGATTCTAGTACCACAGACATAGGCTGCTTATCCCTTAGAGGCAAGTGTCCACTATTCTTAGCCATCTCTACACCAGTCGAGAAATTGAATACATGGTAGGAGATTTATAAGTATGTGAAATACATGATTAAGAGCTTAAGTACCAG